>JARFJB010001566.1:0-19180 GCA_036346205.1 Vesta saturnalis
AAATGTCAAAATTCAAAAACAAAATAGTCTTAAACCTAAGTATTACAAAATACTTACTCAAATTCTTCAACTATTGTAGCAAAATTGAAACAGGAATCTGAAACTATTGACAAAACTAAATATTACAAATTTAAAAAAAAGATTCAGAAAATAAGCATTGTATGTGTTCCAAACACATAAATTTGTTACACTTTCTATACGAATATCGAATTTTTCTACTTTTTTTTGCTGTCACTGGCCTGGGAACGTTTGGAAGTTGTGTTGAGCAAATTTCTAGCAGGCCCATTCTAATGGTCCTCGGGATTTCTTGTATAGCGGGGCGTCTAAGATGTCCATCTAATAGGTCCATTCCCAGTGTCTCCAGAAATAATCTTGAAGGTCTTTTATTGGTTTTGGGATTGTATTTATATATAACATAAGAGTTTACACAAGCAATATTTAAACGGGTATAAAAGATAACCATAGGCCCCTAACGCAATTATGTGCCTCGCACAATTTATCTGTAATATCCACTCCGCTTTTCGTAGCATTATATGTCATTATTATTTCATGCTTTCCTGTATTGCTATCTACTAGATCGTCATAGTGTATGGTTGAGAGGAGAAACACATTTCTTAACAGTCGTGGAATATAAGACATAGAGTTCATTTTTCTTGAAAAGTAAACAGGTTTGAATTGACAGGTCTTTTGATTTGAAATTCCATAGGAATTTCAGGATTATTTTTACGGGTATGTTACGATCTTAAAAAGCTTGAAAATGTGAAATAATGCATACAAAAACCTAACCATTAGATAATTTTTGTTTTGGCCCGGTCATTCAAAGTTGTGTGTGTGTGTGTGTGTGTGTGTGTGTGTGTGGGTGTGGGTGTGGGTGTGTGTGTGGGTGTGTGTGTGCTTGTGTGTCTGTGTCTCTGTGTATCTGTGTGTCTGCGCGTCTGTCTATCTGTATGTGTGTGTATGTGTCTGTGTGTCTGTGTGTCTGTGCGTCTCTGCGTATGTGCGTCTGTGCGCCTGTGTGCCTGTGTGCCTGTGTGCCTGTGTGTCTATGTGTGTGTGTGTGTGTGTGTGTGTCTGTGTATCTGTGTGTCTGTGTGTCGGTGCGTCTGTGCGTCTGTGTGTCTATGTGTCAGTATTTCTGTGTCTCTGTGTGTCTGTGTGTCTGTGTGTCTGTGTGTCTGTGTGTCTGTGTGTCTGTGTGTTTGTGTGTCTGTGTGTCTGTGTGTCTGTATGTCTGTGTGTCTGTGTGTATGTGTATCTGTGTCTCTGTGTGTCTGTGTGTCTGAGTGTCTGTGTGTCTCTGTGTATGTGTGTCTGTGTGTCTGTGTGTCTGTGTGTCTGTGTGCTCGTGTATCTGTGTGTCTGTATGTCTATGTATCTGTGTGTCTGTGTGTATGTGTGTATGTGTCTCTGTGTGTCTGTGTCTGTGTGTATGTGTGTCTGTGTGTCTGTGTCTCTGTGTGTCTGTGTGTCTGAGTGTCTGTGTGTCTGTGTGTATGTGTGTCTGTGTGTCTGTCTGTCTGTGTGTCTGTGTGCTCGTGTATTTGTGTGTCTGTGTGTCTGTGTGCCTGTGTGCATGTGTGTCTGTGTCTCTGTCTGTATGTGTGTCTGTGTGCTCGTGTATCTGTGTGTCTGTGTGTCTGTGTGTATGTGTGTCTGTGTCTCTGTGTGTCTGTGTCTGTGTGTATGTGTGTCTGTGTGTCTGTGTCTCTGTGTGTCTGTGTGTCTGAGTGTCTGTGTGTCTGTGTGTATGTGTGTCTGTGTGTCTGTCTGTCTGTGTGTCTGTGTGCTCGTGTATTTGTGTGTCTGTGTGTCTGTGTGCCTGTGTGCATGTGTGTCTGTGTCTCTGTCTGTATGTGTGTCTGTGTGCTCGTGTATCTGTGTGTCTGTGTGTCTGTGTGTCTGTGTGTCTGTGTGTCTGTGTGTCTGTGTGTCTGTGTGTCTGTGTGTCTGTGTGTCTGTGTGTCTGTGTCTGTGTGTCTGTGTTGTGTCTTGTGTCTGTGTGTCTGGGTCTGTGTGTCTGTCTGTGTGCCTGTGTGTCTGTGTGTTTGTGTGTCTGTGTGTTTGTGTGTCTGTGTGTCTGTGTGTCTGTGTCTGTGTGACTGTGTGCTTGTGTGTCCCTGTATCTGTGTGCTTGTGCGTCTGTGCGTCTGTGTGTATGTGTTTGTGTGTCTGTGTGTCTGTGTTTCTGTGAGTCTTTGTGTGTGTGGGGTGTCTGTGTGTGTCAAAGAGTTGAGTTAGGATTGCATGTTTGAATTTTATAGTAGTTATAAGGAGTGGTAAGGATCTCTCGGGTTGGGATTGTGTCGCCGAAGATTCTTTTCTGTGCAAATTATCTCTGTAGTGTTTGTATTCTGTGCGGTGAGTGGTATGTTTGCTTGTTGTATTGTGATGTCACTAGGGTACCTGAGGGGTAACCTGTGTGTGCGTCTGAGTATTCGGCGTTCACGTGAAGTTATAGAAGAAAGGTAATTAGTGTTTATGTTGGTGTATATGGGTGCTCGGAAATTCATAACAGAGCGGGTGTATGTTTTGTAGGTGTGTTGTAGTATTTTGAGGGAGGCACCGTCTGATTCTACCCCTTAGGACGTCTATTAGGTTTTCTCGGTTTCTGATTCTGTTAAGTGTTTTTTGTACATCGCGGTACCAATTAAGGGTTTGAGTGAAGAATATTCCTAGGCAGATGATTTCGCGTTGGAGTGGGACTCTTTCTTGATTTAGTGGGAGGGAAGTATTTTGGTCTGCTAGCTTTGAACATTTATCTTCAGTGTAATTAGGATGTTGGAAGAGTATTGTTTTGGTTTTGGTGGAATCGACGTAGACTCTCCACCGGTTAGGAGAAGTTCCGGAGGGTTTTAGATATGAGGAAATCTGCGTTACGACTACTCCGGGTTATGCTACTTCGGAAATGTCGGATGCGAGGGTTGTGTAAAGGATTGGGGCTAAGGCAGAACCTTGGAGTACGCCTGCTATAGGTTGAAAATGATCGGAGAAGGTATTTCCTACTTTGTCCTGAACTGACCGATTGGTGCCGTACGAGAGCTGGAGTTTGGAAAAGGGGTCGGGTATGTTAAGGTTGCGGATCTTGTATAGGAGACCGACATGCCAGACCGTGTCAAATGCTTGCTTAATGTCTAGAAACATAGCCAGGTTGCATTGTTTGTGATTGAATGCCCTGGTGGTCTCTGTAAGCAGCTTCAACTAGGGATCGTGACAAGTGGGGTTGAGACAGAGGCCGGATTGGCTATTGGGAAGGAGATGATTAAATTCTAGGTGGTCCTTGAGTCGCTTGGCCTGAATCTACTCGAAGGATTTTCCGAGGCAACTCAGGAAGGAAATGGGTCTGCAGGATGACGGTGTGGTTAAGTCGGAGTGGGGCTAGGGTATCATGACGGTGGAATATTTTTAATAAATACCAAAGATATTTGGATTTTAATATCAAGCAGTTACTGTAAAATTTTTCATTAAATAATTTATATCTTTAAAAATATAAATTTTAGGTATATGGTATATGGTGCTTTCAACAAATTGAGCGTAAAATTTTATAGACAATCTAAAAAAAATTTAAAAATGTATTATTCTATTTAAAATAAGAAAGATGGCGTCTACTTCCGGTATAACCAAAAGTGCCACTTTCTTGCAAATATTTTTATTTAGTAGGTCTTTGACATCATGTCGATCCAAGTTTTCAGAATTGTATATTTTTCTTTCTCCGTAACCTTCTAATACACGGTAAAAATCACACTGTATATATATATATATATATATATATATATATATATATATATATATATATATATATATATATATATAGGGTGATCCAGATTGATTAACGTGGTCCGCTTACTTCAAAAAAACTATTCACCACTGATCTCATTTAGTGATCCCAACTATTTCCAGTGGTGTACATACGGGTATTACTTATTGGACGAGAAATTCAAAAGTTAATGATGTATCAACAATAAATACAGCAAAATTTTAAAGCACATAAATAGTCTGTATTTCTTGATTGTTTAAAAACCTTCATCTTAATGTTATTATTACAAACGCCAATAAGTAAATGGAATGTTTTTATTTCAGTTTACTTAAATTGACTAATGACGGAGACAGGTTATAGTGTGCGAAAGCTTATAATAGGTGTTGAAAATGTTGTACATTATTTCCTAAGCATAAATTTACTATGCGTTTGCATTAACGGCGTTGACTATAGCATTCTGTAACCCCTCAACCGTATGTAAACAATATGCATACACAACATTTTTAAGATGACCAAAGCAGTTGAGCGGAGTCAAGCAGGGAGATACCAATTTTGAATCTCAATAAATGGTCTTAGAATTAATTGTTGTCATAGTTTTCGGCATTTATATTTTCATTAAAAAATTGGTCCAATTATTAGCCTTCTCGACATGGCAACCCGAACTTCAGTTTTAACTGGATGTAATGGAGTTTCAATAAATACATGGGGATTTTCAGTTGACCAGGTTCGGTAATTTTGGGGATTTATATAGCCGCTTAGATGAAACCATACCTCGTCACTGAAAAATGTTATATCCAAAACATGATTGTTATTGAGATTTTCGTTAAACCAGGTACAGTACGTTCCACGCTTTTCAAAATCAATTGGTGGCAATTCTCGTAATACAGACATTTTGTACGGGTACATTTTCAGTTTTTTACAAGCCCTCTGGCATGTTCCATACGAAATTCCTACAATTACAATTAATAAATAATCAACATTTAGTAATAAAAACAAATTTTACTCAATTACCACTTTGAGCAGACAATCGTCTTAAAGATTTATTGGGACTAGATTCCAATCGACCCCGCCAGGAGATTTACGTTTGGATACGGAGCCGGTGTCACGAAAACGTGGAACAATTCGACGAACATGCTGTGTGAATGTTTCGCAGGTAGGAGAAGGTCGCCTATGATGGCATACTTAACTATAATAATGAATAGTGTTTTTGTTTAAAAAGTTATAATTATTCTGTGATTGGAAATAGATATAATAGAATACCAACATTAAATTATAACATTTAGATTTCTAGCTTAATTTTTAGAGTAAAAAAAAATTTTTTTTTAACCTCGATATGCCATCGTATAACCTTAACTTAAGCCAAAGTATAACAACAATTATTAAAAGGCATCAAATTGTAACATTAATAGCGGCTCCAAGTGTATAAACTGGGCCAACTTATAACATTAAATAAAAAAGCGATGATGTAATATACCATTCGTAATTGATCAAATAATTTAATTAATATAAAATGAATGATGAATATAAGGGTGGATTCTAATAAATAGTTTAATTCCTACCTGAAATGCTAGTTGCTTCTGTTCTGCTTGATTATTTTCACTTAATTCCAAAAATGTTATCAAAAAATTATGAAAAAAATAATAAATTCTCGAGCGCCATGTTGTCTTTCTTTTTTTTATATATCTATCTAGGAACAACAAAACCTAGTTATTGAATACTATAAACAATTAACACAAATGAAAATAAAATAACAAGTTATACATAAGTTTATTTAATATATGTTTGAAAACGAGAAAAAATTCAAAAGTCATGAACTATACTAAATTATAAAAAAACTTTACCTTTTAACGGATCTGTACATACACTGTGACAGGTACTATGAAGCAGAATTGTTCATATGGTGAGGTCAATATCTTGCTTAGTTATCCTTAAAATATGGAATTTCCTTGAAGTTTAATTCGCCAAATTTATTTGTAAAAGTATGTAGAGCTTGCGTTGTAAAGGTAACTCAAGTAAAACTTGCCATTTAAAATAATAGTACAGTAAAATATTGACATATACGTGCCATTAAAGATTATTTAGTATACAAATTAAGTGATTAAAAAGGTGCGTACTTAAAAAGTAAGTAAAAAATAAAAGTACGTAAAAAAAGTACTTAATAAAAAAGAAAAGTGCATACTTGAAAAGTAAGTAGTTAAAAAGTGCCTAAAAAAAGCAAAGGCTTTAGTTTAAAACATAATGAGAAAAAAATAACTTACCACCAAAATTCTGATGGCACCAAAATATAAAAAATTAAGTAAAAATCATGCTTATTGCTGTTAACATTCAGCATTAAGTGAATTACAAAAAAGCTTTCAGAATAACTGAAGTGTATTTCCCCTAAAAAATCTTCACGCTTGCGTGAATACAATAATATAAATCAAATTTTTTAAGAAAGGGAACTAAAACTATGTATGTAATATTACACCCAAAAGATATATTCTAGGAAATGCCAATTAAATTGCCATTCTCAATTCTACGTATTAATAATTAAAAACTTTTCTAATAATATGCCAAATAGATGAACGATTCTTAAATTAATGTACTTTTTAATACAACCACAAAAAAAAGGTTGTTACAATCGTAGGCAACACCCGCACCTTTGATGACATACCTTATAAAAATATTAAAATGGCAGTAAACCTCGGAACTTAAAACCTTATTTTCTTATAAAAATATGAAGTATAACAGTATAAAGCATAAAACTATGAAGTACCGATAAAAGTATAAAATACAAAAGCATAAAAAACATAATCAGAATATGGGTTAGTTACACAATTCGCAAACAAATGTCTTAACTTTCCTATCTACACCAGCGCATTCATTATGGCACCAGGCTTTGCACTCTTGACAACTAATCCAGAGTTCTTTGGAACGTGATCGTGAAAAGAGTTCATTGCAATATAAGCAAGCAACATCTGACTCATCTTCTTCCACTTGTTCAAAGGGATCCTCTACACTGTCATCACTTTCATCTTGTAATGGGATAATTTTTTTCTTTATCTTTCTTGCCAACTTTTTCCGCTCTTTTTCAGCTTGTTCCTCTGCTTTTTGTTTCAGTTCCAGAATATTAGGAGTTTTTCCACGTCTTCGTTTTTTGTGGGTGCAGGTTTGGAAACTACAGGGATGGGTGATAACTCAGAAATGCTGTATTTAAGTTTTTTTGAAATAGACGGTCCTGCATCAGTTAAATCCTCTTGCGGAATTTGTTTACGTTCGAGAATAGGTGAAGAGTATTCTGATAATGAAGGCGGTGTGTTATGCTCAGGCTCGAGGACTGGCTCCTGTAACAGTTTATCGGTCGTTAACGCAGGCGCAAACATCCATTCCTCAAAAATATCCGGATTGAATGGGCTTATTCCTGTCTTCTTAAAAGCATTAATGGCATTTGCCGGTGTGGCACTTTTTTAAAAAGCGTTCTTGAAAAGTCCGTTACAATTCTGCTTGGATTCTATCTGAACCATGTCTGTATCTCTTGATTGAAATAAGTTTGTAAGGGTCATAAAACCCAATATCGAGCAGTTGAACTCGATGGCTGCAATGTGCAGGGAAACAAAACATTACAATCACTTTGCTTTTTGCATATTCCAAGACTTCTAGGGTTTTGTGACCGATAAAATTTTATTGTCATTTCAAAAAAATTTCTCCAGTTATCCATCCTTTTTCTTGACAAAAAGCTTTGCTCCCTGGTGGCGCACTATCCATTAATTCGTTTTTAAGTCTCTTTCTACCAAAAATAAAAACTGGGGGTGTAAAAGTTCCAATTGCATTCATTGCGCACACCACCGTTGTATGCTTTCCTCGTTCGGCACTGCTGAGGGTTCCAACCTGTTTACGCCCCTATGTGGGAAAAATTTTTGACGGTCTTTTTTGCACGGTAAGTTATACTGACGTAAAATAGCTTCCAGTGCTGTAAAATAAGCCTCAACATTGCTTTGGTTAAAAGCCTGGGCTCTAGCATACGAATTATTTTCTGGAACCCTCAGAGATATCCTTGGATTCCTCTTCAAAAACCCGCTAATCCATTTTTTTTCCCGCCATCATTGTATTCTAATTAAAAGTGTTTTTAATCTTATTTTTTACAGCTATTTCGTAGACAAGCTTTCTCACATCTTTTGTGGTTAAACTAAAAAATCTGGTCTCCATAGCTATAATATGATTCACAAGACTTGTTTCTATTTCTGGAGACAAAACTTTTCTACGACCGCCTAAATCTCCCTGTAAACTGTTATCCATCTGAAATCTCCTACGTAATGTGGTAGCTGGAACTCCATAAGTGTTTGCAGCTAATTGCCACCCCATTTTTTTTTTCTTTAATCGCATTTATTGCATGCCGCATAGCTACTTCATCCCATTTCTGTCGCTGTTTTGTGTTTTCCATGTTGTTGTCAACTACATAATAAAATACTGTTTTATATTTGTTAAAATAATTTAAATTTATTTAAAACATTCCGCAATTAGTAGTTCCTAAGATGGCATACCTATGCCATCAATGGAAACACTTAGATATGCCATCATAAGAAACATACAGTGTTATGATGTAATCGCAAAAAAATTACTTCAACAAACACACAACCTTGAACTGAATACAGCATCATATGAACAACGTTTATTTACTTTACACATACAAATAGAACGTTTAAATGTGATATATGAAAATTAAAATTTTACGAATATATACATGTATACTATTACTTCGCCACTTACCGAAATTTTAATTAATTTGGAGAATTAACGAAAATTATTCCGGTGGCACTAAACTTCACTCTAGATGTCAAAACACATAACTAGACATGTACCAGTTAGCGCACTGTCCTTACGCTGTTTAAAAATACAGGGGGTATGCCATCATTGGCCTTCCCCTAACGTGAATGTTGGCGAACCGGTGTTGCTTTTTTTTGTTCTGATGCACAAATAAAACTCCAAAAAAACATCTAAAAAAGTTCCTTAAGGTCGCGGAAAAACGCTAATTTTACCGCAGAACTGACTTTACCTAATATAACGTAACCTAACTAAACATCACAATGAAAAATCACAGTCTTAGCGGGAAAAACAAATTTACTGAAAAGTCAAAAAAAAAATATGTTGGAAATGACCAAACCTAACCTAATTATACTGAAAAGTCACTGTATTGGAGGGAATAATCACAAATTAACTGAAAATTCACTGTCTTGGCGGTAAACACACAAAAGAGAAAAACACAAAAAATAAATATACATTAATCAACTAAAACATTAAAAAAATTGCCCAAAGATATTAACAAAAGCTAACTTAACCTAAACTAAACTAATCTAAGCTAACATAACCTAAGCTAACTTAACTTAAGCTAACCTAACCTAAGCTAACCTAATCTACGGGCATTGTCAATGCAGTGGCGGATAAAGTTCAGCGGCGGCAAGAAAGAAAGCATGAATGCGTTGTCCATACTTGTATTTCGCTTTAAACATGTATTCCGCCAAATACCCGACGAAGTGGGCGTGCGAACCCCGAACCTTGGAGTATAGTAACGCACTTCCCGCCATTGTCTTTCGACTGTGTTTGTGTGGCCACCGGTTTCGGAGTCAACAAAATTAACCAAGTGGTTAACAATGAGGTGCTCGTAGCCTTCGTTTTCCAAGCAGTTGTAAGCTTTCCAGCAATCGCTTATGATTGTTGTTCCAGGCAGAAGCCACCCCTTGATGAGTTGAAGTAAGGTAATGGAGTCTCTAGTTTCTACCGGGACAAGAAACAATTTGCGTGGTGGTTTTAGGTGTAGCAACACCGCGACCAACTTGAAATAAATGTTTAGTGCCAAATGTGTGTCGGACACAAAGGACCCAACACGTGCCGATCTTTTGAACGCACAACGTTTGGCCCGTTGTTTCCGAACTGATGTCGTTTTCTGGCAGCGAAAATACAACACAATTAGTGATATCCTTCAACACGTTATGTTCAATGAGAAATTTCACAACTTGGTCTTCCGAAAAAGACGTAACTGCAAAAAACATCAATTCGCACTGAGAACAACCACTCTCGACAGCTGTCATTGTAGCAATGTTAAAATGTACACTGTACAGGTGTAAGCTACTCAATATATTCTTACGCCCACGATTACGCGCTCGAAAAGTAGTTCCGAGGTAAAACGTTCAAAAACGCAATTTCCGCGCCTTAAAAAATTTTTTTTATCATACTATTGCAACTTTACCGCTATCTAGAAGAAATTAACATAATATAACAGTGAGACTAGAAAACTCATAATAACCTTATTGTGTTCATACGAAAACATGACACTAACAATTATAACCTAAAATTCGCATTTTATTTTTATTCTAAACAGAGCTCTGTATTTATTTACCTACCAGATAAATCAATCAAGTAGGTATGTGCAGTTTTTGTCTGAATTACAGGAATAATAAAAAGACAAATAAAACGACAAGAAGAGAAGGAAGCAAATTATGACAGTTTATACATACGTATTTACTCACGCTCATGACGCCAGCGGATGAAAGTTTTGATAAACAACTTATACTTTCCAGCGTAGAATACATTTTTTACAACAATGTGACCATAGCGGAGTTACAAACTCTTCAATCAATCTGGATCACATTGTATATATATATATATATATATATATATATATATATATATATATATATATATATATACCGAGTGTCCCAATAAAATGTATACACTCTTTAACAGTTCATAACAACCACACTTTTTTTCAGTTGTGACTTCTTAAAATAATGGCTGGAGTCGGACTAAACTTTGAGGAGAGAAAATTCATTCTAAAGTGCTACTGGAAGACTGAGAACGTAAGTGAAGTGCAAAGACGGTTTAGGATGGAGTTTCAACGAGATGCACCAACGAGACTCACAATTACTCGTTTGCGAGATAAGTTTGAGGAAGAAGGAACTGTTAAGGATGTCCATAAGAACCATTCCGGAAGACCACGATCATCCACCAGCCCCACAAGAGAAGGAGAAGTCATTCAGAGATTTCAGCAATCACCTAGAAAATCTGTCCGGCAAGCGGCTCGTGAGACAGGAGTTTCAAAATCGAGCGTCCATCGCATTTTGAAGCGTGCCACTATCATCGTGACGTAAGGGCCTATCTTGATGGCCACCTGCCAAACAGATGGGTAGACACAGAAGAGGAAGTACCGAGTACCCTCCACGCTCACCGGATTTGACCCCCATGGATTTTTTTCTGTGGGAGCATGTTAAACACAATGTTTACACCACAAAACCAGCTACAATCGATGAGTTGAGAGCAGCTATTGAAAGAGAATGTGCCGAAATACCAATTGAAATGATTAGGAACGTTTTTGATTCAATCAATCAGCGTTATCAGCTGTGCATGGACCACAATGGCCAACAATTTGAACATTTTCGATAATTGACTAGTTTCTACATTTGTTAACATTATTTTCATTTTTGAAAGTTTTCTGTATTATAATAATTGTTAGTGTAATAGTCATTTAAAGAGTGTATACATTTTAATGGGACGCTCGGTGTGTATATATATATATATATATATATATATATATATACAGGGTCCGCCAATAGTGCGTGGACGAAGCTTTATGAGTTTATATAATATCGTTTTCAAAATTATTTATTGCAGGATGGTGTGGGATCTTTCGGGTTACAATTAGAAAATATTTTCGCAAAAATTACTACTCGTATACAGGGTATTACAACACAAAGTTATATTTTTTTAAATGGAACATACCGCATATTATTATAAATTTGGATACCCTGGTTAATTTTAAGGGCACTTTATTCACTATATGAGGTATCTTAAACGCGCAATTTGGGCGCTGCATTCAATTTTTTGAAAGTTTAGAGGTTGAAAAGAAAAATTGTAACAACCGTATGGAGAAATGTGTAACACAAACATTTTAATGGTTGATTAGTCATAGACTGTGCTACATAAAATCGTAAAAATAGTACTATTATCTATTATCTATTATCTATTATCTATTATCTATTATCTATTATCTATTATCTATTATCTATTATCTATTATCTATTATCTATTATCTATTATCTATTATCTATTATCTATTATCTATTATCTATTATCTATTATCTATTATCTATTATCTATTATCTATTATCTATTATCTATTATCTATTATCTATTATCTATTATCTATTATCTATTATCTATTATCTATTATCTATTATCTATTATCTATTATCTATTATCTTATCTTTATCTATTATCTATTATCTATTATCTATTATCTATTATCTATTATCTATTATCTATTATCTATTATCTATTATCTATTATCTATTATCTATTATCTATTATCTATTATCTATTATCTATTATCTATTATCTATTATCTATTATCTATTATCTATTATCTATTATCTATTATCTATTATCTATTATCTATTATCTATTATCTATTATCTATTATCTATTATCTATTATCTATTATCTATTATCTATTATCTATTATCTATTATCTATTATCTATTATCTATTATCTATTATCTATTATCTATTATCTATTATCTATTATCTATTATCTATTATCTATTATCTATTATCTATTATCTATTATCTATTATCTATTATCTATTATCTATTATCTATTATCTATTATCTTATCTATTATCTATTATCTATTATCTATTATCTATTATCTATTATCTATTATCTTTTTTTTTTTGCAGCATCGATTACTACGATCATTAGCTGCTTCTCTAGTATTATTATTTATATCATGACAAATATTAGATTCTTTTAAAAATTCAAGTATCCTTTTAATTACTTTCTCGTTTGTACTATAGAGGACTTCTGCATTTATGTCGTATTTATTTCTTAGCCTAGCATATTTTACACGTGGAGGACTACATGTTCTGTTGTTAGTTTGGTGTGGCAATCTGAGCAAATTGGGGCCCTATTCTAATAGTAGGTGTTCGGAAGAAATTTGGTATGGCCTATTCTAATTCGTGTTATCAATACTGAATCCTTTCGACTTAGGTTATGTGGTAATTTTGTTAGCAGTATATTTGTTTTATAGTTATTTAACCTGTGATTTAATTCTATCCATTCTTTTTGCCATTGCTTATTTATTGTTGATGTAATATTAGTTTGAGCGTCTTTATGGCGAATGGGTATGGTGTTGATTTCGTTGGAAAATATTATTGTTTTGGCGCTTTTATACGCAATTTCGTTACCCTTTATTCCTGCATGTGATGGGATCCAAATGAATACAATTGATTTATTTAGGGTGTTTAGGTGGTGGATAGTTGCTAGGATTTGCGTGACTAGTGGTTCTAAGGAATAGTCATTTTGAATTTTTCCAATAGCAGTTCGTGAATCTGAGCATACTATTATGTTTTTGTGGTTTCTGTATTCGGAGTATCTCAGAGCTTGCCACAGTGCGTATAGTTCAGCAGTTAAAACGCTGCACCAATTGTGTAGTTTCCATGCATGGGATTCACTTGAATTAACCATAGCACTGCCAACACCTTGCTCACATTTGGATGCGTCTGTGTATATTACTTCTTTGTTTTCATAAGAATTTAATATGTCATGAAGTTTTTGTGTTATGTCTTTTTTGGATGTTACTTGGGCAAGTTCATAGTTGTAAGAGACAGATAGGTAACCACGGTGCTACCTCGCAAAACTGCATGTTATATGGGAGGTATTTCGATTCCTAGTTCGTTAAGGAGCTCAGTGTACCTGCAGGCGAGTGGGCGTTATGCTAGGCCTGAGATGAAAAGATTTAAGGAATTCTTTATTACACAGAATTACTTTATTCGGGTGGTCTTGTATTGTTAACAGTTTGATACTGTAGTTTATTGTAATAATCTGTCGTCTGTATTTCAGTGGTGGTAATCCGGTCTCACTGTAAATAGATAAGTGGACTGGTTTGAAAAGCTCCTATACATAATCTTAAGCATGTAGCGTGTATGGTATCGAGCGTGCGCAATGTGGATTTACGAGCAGATGAATAATTGCACATCCATAATCTATTTTAGATAAGATTATGGATTTGTAAGGATAAGTAGTATATCTTTGTCTGCTCCCACTTGGTATTCAAGGCACTTAATAATGTTCATGCTTTCTTTGCAATCCTTTTAGGGCATCTATATGAGTTTTCCATCTTAGCCATTATCGATAGTGAGGCCTAAAACTTTACGTCTGACACTATCTGGATAGCATTTCCATACATGGTGATCATAGGCTGCATGTGTATGCCTTAGGCAAAATGAACACAGCGTGTTTTTCACTGAAAACTTGAATCCTATCAAACTGGCATTGCGTGTGACAGTATTTACCGCTGCTTGTAGTTCCTTTCAATTTCTGTGATTTCATCAGATGAATATACCATAGCGAGGTCATCTACGTACCAATAACTATGAATCCGTTGGTCGATATTTGCAGTTATACTACTAACAGCGATGGCAAATAAGGTTACGCTTAAAACTGACCCCTGAGGGATTCCTTTTCTAGCGTTAAAGCGCTTGAGTACTCAGTACCAATTCGTACCTTAAAATTACGATTTTGTAGAAATTTTTATAAAGTTAAAGATATTTCCTTGAATTCCCAAGATTGAATTGCCGTAGTATGTGTCTCGTTACGTCGTAAGCTTTTGTAAGTCGAAAATATTCCTACGGAGTGGTGTCGGTTTGCAAAAGCAGTTTGGATGTGTGTCAATTTGCATCAAGTTGTCGTTGGTAGATCGAAACTTTCTGCAACCCATTTGGTTGCTAGGTAGAAACTTATGCGTTTCCAGAAGCCAGGTCAAACGCGAGTTTACTATTCGTTCCATGGTTTTAGCCATACAACTTGTAAGAGAGATTGGACGAAAGTTTGACGGGTTATTCTTGTTTTGGTTGGCTTTGGGAATCGGTATGATTATTGCCTCTCTCCAGGTTTCCGGGTAAACATTTTTCTGCCAAATTTGATTAAATATGTTTAGTAGCTTGGTTTTTTGGATGGGGGTTAATTGTTTTAGAAATTCGTATGGGATGTTATCCGAACCTGGTGCTGATTTACGGGAATTGATTAATGCCTCTTCCAGTTCATCAATACGTATAGGCAGATTATAGCATGATATTTCTTTCTCTGCATTATCAAATGGTAATTGTTGTTCATTTATTAGTTGCAGGAATTCTGGTTCATAGTTTGAGGATTTGCTTGCGTTTTGGAATGATTGTGCTAGTATATTTGCTACCTCCCGTCGGTTAGTGTGGATATTTTGGTTTAGCTTTAGTACTATCGGTAAGTTGGTCTCCTTTCTGTTTAGAGATTTTATCTTTTTCCATACAGTTGATGAAGGGGTTGTTGTTTTTATTGTGGCCACATATTCCATCCAAGAGTTTCGTTTACCTTGTACAATCAATTTTCGCACTTCAGCTCTCTTTTGTTTAAACATTAGCATATTGCTTTGGGAAGGGTGCTTTTAAATTTATTAAAGATTTTTCTTTTCTTGTATAGCCTTTTATAGTAATACTCCACCATGGGACGCACGGTTTGGAAAAGTTTCCTCCAGATTGGGGAACACTCTGTAGAGCTGCATTAACAATCATATTAGAGAATTCACAGACAGTTACACTAATATTTTCGGAATCGGGGATTCTTCAAGTTTCTACGAAATGCTGACCAATCAGCCTTTGTAGGTTCCATTTCTTTAGAGTAGCTGTTTGCGGTTGTTGTAAATTGCAATCGATGGAAATGGGTATATGGTCAGTGTACGTTATCCTCAAGAGTTTTCCACGTAAACAAGTATGCGCTGTGAACACATAGCTATGTCAATTGCCGACAACTTGTTTGCTCGCGAGTTTACATACGTTCCTTCGCCCGTGTTTAAGATTACCAAGTCGAATTCGTTTATGATTGTTTCAATTATACGTCCGCAGTGTCTGTTTCTTCAGAACCCCACAGTGTGTTGTGAGTTAAAGTCACCAATAATTAGATAGGGTGTTGGTAACTGTCGTATGATGTTTTGTATTTCGTGCTTAGTCCAACTAAAGTGGGGAGGTAAATATTACAAACCGTGAGTTTTAATGGAATTCTATTTCAACTGCTATCACTTGTAGGCTGGTATTAATTTTAATAAAAGTGGTAGGAACATTTTCTTTAATTAGAGTAAGAATACCTCCTTTGCTCGTAAGTGTCTTTCATCGTCCTTCTAAAGCATTTGTATCCTTTCAAAGAGAATGTGTTTTCGCCTTTTAGTGTGACTCTTGTAAGCAAACGCAATAAGGGTTGTATTCTGATACGATAAGTTGTATTTCTGGATAATGTGTTTTGCACCATTGCAATTCCATTGTATTATGGAAGACATACTTAAAATTTTGTTTTGTTTAAATAAAATAATACTAGACGGATAAGTATATATAAATAAAATATAAAATATGTAACATAAATGTACTGGGGACAAAACAATTAAAATGGAATAAGTTAATAAATATATAAATAAGTAAGAAATAAACAAATAAATAATTAAAACGTAATAATGTGTCTACCTGTATAGGTACAACATTTATTATTTTATCACAGTTTGTTTTTGATGAGCACGAGGATTGCTTGAATCATATTTGCGTGGCTTTCCTTTCGGCCACCCAACCTTTCTTTTTCTTTGTAGAAGCTTTCGTAGCTTCTTCTAATTCGTCGCTGTCTATATTTGCGGATGACGCTTCTGAAGTCGGTCGTTTTCTTTTATCAATAGTATCTGTATCCATACCTTGACTTATCTTTTCAGAAGTTTCATGAGTGTTTTCGGTTTCGATCTGACTTTGCGTTTCAAATTGACTTATCTAGACGCTCTTGTGGAAGCTTGTCTTTTAATTCCATGATTAGTAGTACTAGGCAAGTTACCAGCTCATTTAACGTGGATTTTATTAAGTTAGGTTTTACAGGTGTGCTAGCAACGGTTGCATACGATGTTTCCGTGGGTGTATTCCTTAGAACTTCCGTCGTGCTTCAGTAGGTAGATTTATTTTTTGTTTTGACTTCTTGTATTGTGACTTCTAACTTATTAGGGCACTCTTTTGATCGGGCCGAATGATCTCCGTTGCAATTTGGGCAAACAATTGGTTTTCACAAGGGACACCTTGATGTAAAGCTTTGCCACATACAAGTTTGTTCATTTTGCATACCATAGATGAATGCCCGAATTTTTGGCATTTGTAACAGCGCAGAGGTGGTGGTATGTACAGTCTTACAGGAAGCTGTAAAGGCAATTTTACCTTGTTAGGTAAAGTATGTTTACAGAAAGTTAATAATAGACTAGCGGTATCAGCGATTATGTTGTCTCTTTTGGTGGTAACGTCGTACCTCAATGACATCTTGACCTTTTAGGTTTTCGTAGATTTCTTCAATTGAACAATTTAAAGATCTCTGCACGTAACAATACCTTTTACGATATTTAAAGACGGATGTGGAATAACGTTTACAGGAAGATCACAAAATTTCTTTAATCTAATAGTATTTTAGCTTGTTTGTTAGATTTTGTATCAATCAACAGGCCTGCGCTAAGTTTTCTGACATAATTTACTTCCCTATAAGGCTATACAAAGATTTCGAAATTGTAAAGGGTTGATTTTATCAAATGACTCTGAGTCACTTCTCTTGATTAGCAGAAACCGTGGTAGATACCCGACGTCAACCGCTCAATCAAACTACTGCCGGTGTTTTGGTGACGCTGTAAACCGTCAGCGCCCATATTAGAGGTTGGGTCCTCTCTTTGTCCATTATTTGAGAGTTGGACAACTCTGAATTGTAATGCTTTCTAATCCATACAATTCCACGAGACCACACGGTAATCAAAGTCACTTGCAGCAGAGCCGGTATACTACAGAGGGCATTTATACTGTGAGGCGCCTCTTTACAGGCGTTTCAACGCTAAGAACCAGGCTTCCCTGGCCACGCTCAGGCTTCCCTCGCGCAATCCCTTCAGCACCTAAAACTGCCAAACGACCTTGGGATTGGGGGATTTTTATAGAGGTTACCTTCCTCGTAGTCCGGGCGGTAAAGCCAAGACCACCGACCGCTAGCTGTACAACGTTCCCTAGCCACGCCCTGCTAGAGTCTCTGAAGTACAGTTCGCGGTTGCGGTATTAGGACACGGCTAGCGCTCAGCCGTCCCCAGCAAGGACATCCCGGGCTTGCCACACCCGTATACGCTTTTGACGGCGCATGTCCTGGGAAGAGTAGAAATGCAAAGGAAAGGTCTCTCAGCTTACGCTGAGCCTGAAGAACAAGAGTTGGAGCTAGGGTGCCCGACAGAAAAGTGTTAAAGTGAGGAAGCCACTCAAGACTAGTATAAGAAAAGTGTACTTCCAGCTAAGGGAACGCAGGGTTGCCATCCCTGTCCTCGTTAGATACGAGGCCCCACGTGGACTGGTCCGCGACACCTTATTCTAGAGCTAACAGTGGTGGTTTAACGCCACGAGCTCTATTCGGTGTTGGCCTTGCATCACTTACGATCATTTGCAAGGTCATTCCCCTATCCGCCACCTGGGGACGTAGTAGGTAGTCAATATCTATTATCTATTATCATTATCTATTATCTATTATCTATTATCTATTATCTATTATCTATTATCTATTATCTATTATCTATTATCTATTATCTATTATCTATTATCTATTATCTATTATCTATTATCTATTATCTATTATCTATTATCTATTATCTATTATCTATTATCTATTATCTATTATCTATTATCTATTATCTATTATCTATTATCTATTATCTATTATCTATTATCTATTATCTATTATCTATTATCTATTATCTATTATCTATTATCTATTATCTATTATCTATTATCTATTATCTATTATCTATTATCTATTATCTATTATCTATTATCTATTATCTATTATCTATTATCTATTATCTATTATCTATTATCTATTATCTATTATCTATTATCTATTATCTATTATCTATTATCTATTATCTATTATCTATTATCTATTATCTATTATCTATTATCTATTATCTATTATCTATTATCTATTATCTATTATCTATTATCTATTATCTATTATCTATTATCTATTTTTTTTTTTTTTTTTTTTTTTTAGCATCTACTACGGCCATTAGCTATTAATGATTTTCTCATATTTTCATGAAAAGACCACATCTTTTAAGACGTTATTAAGGATTGATTCCAGTTGTATCATCAAAATTGAATGAACCTGGTATATTCAGTTCTGTCTAAGTTCTCATATAAAGGACAATCTAGCATTATATGGTGGATTGTAATTTGCACGTTACATAAACTACATTTTTGTGGTGTTTTTTAATTAAATCGTGAGGTTTGTGACCAATTCTCATCCTAGTGAGTACCACTTCCTCCTTCTGTTTAAAGAATGCCTGTTTTGCCAAGGGAATGTTTTTTTTTTTTGGCTTATCCCATT
>JARFJB010001567.1:0-19189 GCA_036346205.1 Vesta saturnalis
TCTAGGCTTAGGACTAGTCCAAACTAAGCAAATTGCAAAATTTGGAGCGTGTTTAGAGGCCAACGGGCCATAACAACGATATCAAAGTAATGATTGATTTTGTTTAAGAAACTTTTAATAGAATGGTAAAAATCATGAACAAGTGAAAAGCTATAAATGTTCAAATTGACGGCCGTTTTGTAAAATACAACTATTAATTCTTCTTCTCGTACTGGAAACAGCTGTTTCGATTTCGTCTCGTGGAATCGAATTTATTGCAATTTCAATTCGGTGAATCATGTCCTCTCGGGTGGTTGGTCTCGTTTCGTAAACAATATCTTTTATTCTTCCCCACAGGTAGAAATCTAATACAGTTAAATCCGGGGATCTAGGTGGCCACGAAACAAACTACCCTTCCCATCCAGCGATTTGGGTATCTAACATTTAAGAAATCACGGACTCTTCGGGAATAGTGTGAAGGACATCCATCATGTTGATACCACAGGGATGCTCTCACGTCAAGGGAAATGTCTTCTAAAAGATTGGGCAAGTCATTTTGTAAAAAGTTTAAATAAGATTCACCATTTAGGTGTCCATGAAAAACAAATGGTCCGATAATTCTGTCACCTAAAACACCACACCACAAATTTACACTCCATCTGTTTTGGTGATCCACTTCGCGCATCCAGTGAGGATTTGTTTGCGACCAATAATGCATATTGTGCAAATTAACTCTGACGCAGCTAGTAAAAGTAGCCTCATCGGTCCATAAAACTTTGGAAAGGAATCGAAGATTTTCACTACACATGTCTCTCAGCCAATTGCAATAGTCGATCCACCTGTCAAAATCAGTGTCTGATAAAGCCTGGTGTAAAACTAGATGATAAGGATGCAGATTAAAATCCTTACAATTCTGAACACAGAAGCAACACTTACACCTAGTTCTGTGGAAATCTCCTAATGCTTACGTGAGGCTCCGATTCTACGTACGCAAGAACATTAATACTATTGTCTTCATTTCTTATGCGACGTCTTCTGACAGGAAGTGGAATACGTCGTACATTTCCTGTTTGTCTTAAACGTGTTGCCATTCGCCGAAACACTTTTCTAGTGTAGTGCCTTCGATCAGGATATCTGATAGCGTATTGTCGTTTCGCAATAGCTGCATTTTGAAAACGTTCATAATACACGGCAAGCATGTCGTAAGCCTCGGCATTGGTATACGACATTTTTAAAGGATAGCAGTAATTTCTGATAAGGTACAATGAAACCCAAAACTAATGAAGGAAAAATGTTTACAACACAACATCAATCAAAATTAAGTAAGTTGACAACTTTTTCAATTTATTTACCTCCATGGAAACGAGCCGACTTTGTTCCGCAGCAAATTAGATTATTATTTTAAAACACACCACATTAGAATTATGCCTTAGAAGTTATATGATGTTATAAACGTACAGAAGAAGAATTAATAGTTGTTTTTACAAAACGGCCGTCAATTTGAACATTTATAGATTTTCACTAGTTTTTAACAGTTGTTCATGATTTTGTACCATTCTATTGAAAAGTTTCTTAAACAAAATCAATCATTACTTTGATATCGTTGTTATGGCCCGTTGGCCTCTAAACACGCTCCAAATTTTGCAATTTGTTTAGTTTGGACTAGTCCTAAGCCTAGATAGAGTGTGAAGGAGGCACAGACTATGATAAATGCAGATTCCTCATTACTAATCCAACCTATACACCTTAAGAAACCATAGCAACAATCAATTATTAAATTAAACGGTTAAAAGTCTTCTTTTCGCCATAACTCTGGAACAAATAAAGATATCAAATTGCGTTATTTACGTTTTTGTTACAAATTTAAGCTACTTTCCGCTTATGATGTCATAATTATACCGTATGATTTAATTTTTCTGAATAAAATCAAAAACTGGTATTATTACAAATTGCGCCCTCTAACAATTTTATTATGAGCTATCGCGTACCAATGGATGCGACATTTAAAAGTACTTACCTTTTTCTTCTAAATAAGCCTAGGTTTACTACAATCGGATAAGTCGTTTAAAAATAACAGCGATTTAAATGATTACACATTCAATAGCTTCCCCCACTCTTATTAAGGTCGGTACGCCAATGAGCCTTAGACCAAAATGATGCAGAATTGTCTAATCTTTCTAACGATGTTACCAAAGGTATGCCTTAATGTGGGAATTTTCGGAGAAATTTATAATTTTATTTTTAATTTTCAATTGCGCCCTTGCGATGAATTACGGAACTTAAAATAATTTCCAGGATTTTCTCGTGGCGACTTTTATAATGAATTTTTTCTCCACTTTTATGTCCACTAGTTTCTGAAATATGGCCGGTGGCCAGCCTTAATGAAACACCCTGTATATATATATATATATATATATATATATATATATATATATATATATATATATATATATATATATATATATATATATGGAGTTATCGTAGATACTAACATACAGACACATACACACACACGCGCACGCACACATATGCACGCAGAACATCGAGACATGATGGCCGATCTTTGAAACTCGGCCAAATATTGTAAAATGAGCTAATCAGTTGATTTAGCGATAGTGAAAAAAATCGATTGCATAACCTATACCTACATATATATATATATATATATATATATATATATATATATATATATATATAGGGTGTATTTTAAAATCACCGACAAACGAAAACTGGAGATTCTATGATTCAAAATAAGACAAAAATTATCATAAACGCTTTTCCGAAAATGCTTCCTAACCGAGATACAGGTTGATTAAAAATAATTTTTTTTAGATTCCTCAAAAACTACAAAAGATATTACACTGAGATTTGGTACACCTAAATGTCTAATTAAGTACAATTAATCAGATGAGTTTGAGTCAATTGGCTCCATCCAGTGGCGTAGAATATATTAAGTTAATCACTTTAAGTAAAAAAAAACGAACGTCCCTGCTTTTTTTGAAGAAATATTTTTTTGTTAAATTCAACATTTAATTCTGCAAATAAAATCGATTCGGCACCCGTTTTTGAAATATTTTGCATTAACATAAACGACTACATTATTCAGTAATAACCAAATTAAATAAATCAGAGATTGCTATGCATTTGACAGTTACGTATCTTATGTTTGCTAAAATAGTTGCATTTACGCGTGTTTTGTAATTCATTGTTTGTGTCTAATTACTGTGAAAAATGAATTATTCAAACGAGAACTGGTCGATATGCATTTATGTTATGGTAATACTAATTGAATGCTCGTGCAGCTGCTCGATTTTATGAACAAAGATTTCCAAATAGAAGACATCCACATCATACTACGTTTAGAACCGTTCATCGTAACTTGTTAGAGTATAAAAGTTTAAAAGAAATAAAAATTCCGGACGAAATGCTCGTGTACCAGTTGAAATTGAGGAACAAATTTTAGATAGAGTTTATGAAAATTCATCAATAAGTACGCGTGAGTTGGTTTAGAATTTGGTGTGTCGCATAGCAAGCCTTGGAAAGTTTTACGAGAACAAAATTTACATCACTTTCACTACAAAAGTGCATGCATTATTGCCTGCTGACCATCCTCGTCGAATGAATTTTTGCGAATGGTTTTAAATAAAAATGCTGAAGATGTACAATTTGTTAGAAACTTATTGACCACTGATGAGTGTATTTTTCCCGAAATGGAATAACAAACTTGCATAATTCCTACAAATAGTTAGATGAAAATCAGCATTGAACTGTAGTTACAGCTCACCAACAAGATTTAGCGAAAATATTTGGATAGGTATACTAGACGATCACCTAATCGGACCTATCCGTTTTCCTCAAAGACTTACTGGCGAATTCTATTTAAATTTTTTTAGAGAAGATTTGCCAGAATTGTTTGACGACGTACCCTTAGATGTTAGAATGAACATGTATTTCATGCATGATGGTGACCACCACATTCTACACGAAACGTCAGAGAATTTTTAAATGCATGGTTCCCTGGACGCTGGATTGGGCGAGGAAGCGAAGTACCGTGACCGGCACCACCGCCAGATTTAAACTCATTGGATTTTTTGTGTGAGGTTATCTGAAAACTCGTGTCTATTCTGTTCAAACTGATAATCGAGAGCAACTTTGGAATCGCATACAGATGGTATGTGATGAGATTAGGGCTATGCCACACATTTTTCAGCGTGCTAGGTTTCATTTGCTAAGAAGAATACAAGCTTGCTAAAATTTTTCAATCAGTGAAATATAGGTGCATACTACTTTTGGAATGAATGCATAATTTTTGATACATTGTCTGACAAAATTCATTCAATTTCCTTTATTTACTTTCATACATAAACTTCTACAACTGTACTATGTGTGCAGATGTAAGTGAAACACAACTCTATTACATTTTTAATATTTAACATGATATTAATACGTAATATAGTATATTAAGTATTGAAAATGGTAAGAATTGTTTATCGGTCAAAAACAAATTTTTGTGATTAGAGATGCGACTTCTCCAATATTGTCTCCAACCAGTTATAGTATATAACATTACTAGCAAGGTAAAAAGGGTTTTGCTAGCGGACAGAAGGATATAACTGGTGAGCCAGTTACCTTCTGGAGCCAGTAAAACCCGTTACCTTGCGTGTATTGTTATATATTTCATTTGTTACTTTGAAATGATTACTCTGACG
Source organism: Vesta saturnalis (assembly GCA_036346205.1). Taxonomy (NCBI): domain Eukaryota; kingdom Metazoa; phylum Arthropoda; class Insecta; order Coleoptera; family Lampyridae; genus Vesta; species Vesta saturnalis. Next base: position 4,689 of record JARFJB010001567.1, read on the forward strand.
TCGCTTAGTTTATTTTACTGTTTATTATTTCCTAATACAATGTGAACAAGGTACAGTCTAACCTGTAAATTTTTAACTATTAAGATTGACTTTCAACGTCAAAAAGCTGACTTGATACATTGACATTTACAAATGAGTAACAAATAAAACCCTTAACATGATGCTTGTATTATTTTTCTTCCAATCAGCCCTTTTAAAATTCTTGTTTCTATTGACGCCTAGAACTAAATGAGATAGTCGAGTTAGGTAAGGAGATTAATGAATAGCCATGGTTGCTATGGATTTAGCAATAGATACAAATATTAAAATATCAATGTCACTTTTAAATAAATAATTTACATATATTTAGTTACCGTTGTACTTAGCTGTCATGTTTGCTGTTATCAAACATAGCAACCAATTACGAAGAGTAAAACCACCGCACTGATCTAAATGTACATGGTAACTTGATAAGAGCAACTGATCGAAAAACATTTTCATTAACTACCTAACAGCCAATTTTAACGCTGATGTGTTTTATACTACGCTATTTTTTTTATTGATAATGTTACTTATATAATCATTCTTTACATTTATAATCTCGACTTGATGTGTGATGTGATTGCATTTATAATGAATACTTGATGTGCACCTTCAACAACCTGATTTAGAATATATGTATTTCCATTTTGGAATACAGTCACATTAGTCTCATTTATACAACTGGATGCATGTTTTACACTATGCTTCTTTAAATCATGTCCATTTTGTTATAGAATCGCGTTATTCGGATTCATAATCAACACTTGATCTGTGACTTTGCATTTTTCCATTTTGTAACCTTTCCGTTTTGTTGACACATTTATAATCAATGTTTGATGAGTATCTTAAACTGCCGGCTACTTTTCTGTTTTGTTTTATAATCATATTAGCTCAAGGCTTGATGAGTGCCTTAAATTATGCAGTTTTAAGCCATTTTCTATTTTATAGAATAGTCACACTGCTCACATATATAATGAACAGTTGTACTGTCTACTACGATGAAGTTTCAAATTACCTTTCTAGTTTGTTTTATAATCACCACATTTCTAATCAAGATGTGTGCCTTAGATTATGTTGTTTCAAACAATTTTTCCATTTTGTTTTATAATCACATTGGTCACATTTATAACCAGTCGTTGTACTGTGTTTGATACAATGCAGTTTTAAATGATCTTTCCGTTTTGTTTATAATCACACTGGACACATTTATAATCAAAGCTTGATGTGTGCCTTAAAACATGCAGTTTTAAGCAATTTTTCCGTTTTGTTTTATAATCACATTGGTCACATTTATAATTAGCAGTTGTATTGTGAACTATACAATGCAGTTTTAAATGATCCTTCCTTTTTGTTTTATAATCACATTGAACACATTTATAATCAACGTTTGATGTATGCCTTAAAACATGCGGTTTTAAGGTATTTTTCTGTTTTGTAGAATAATCATATTGGTCACATTTATATTCAGCACTTGATCTGTGTATTAAATAATGCCGTCTTAAATTACATTTCCGATTTGTTTTATAATCACATTGGTCACATTTATAATCAGCACTTGAACTGTGTTTTACATAATGCTGTTTTAAGTGATCTTTGCGTTTTGCCTTGTAATCACATTGGTCACATTTATAATCAATGCTTGATGTATGCCTTAAATTATGCAGTTTTAAGGTGTTTTTCCGTTTTGTAGAATAATCACAATGGTCACATTTATAATCAGCAATTGATTTGTGTATTACAAAATGTTGTATTAAATGACCTTTGCATTTTGCTATATAATCACATTGATCACATTCATAAACAGCACTTGATCTGTGTTTTACATAATGCTGTTTTAAGTGATCTTTGCGTTTTGACTTATAACCACATTGGTCACATTTATATTCAATGCTTGATGTATGCTTTAATTTATGCCATTGTAAGTTTCTTTTCTGTTTTGCAATATAATCACATTGGTCACATTTATAATAAGCACCTGATTTGTGCAGTTTTAAGTGATCTTTGCGCTTTGTTTTATAATTACATTGATCACATTTATAATCAGAACTAGAGTTGTGTATTACATAATACCGATTTAAATTACCTTTTTGATTTGTTTGATAGTCGCACAGATCACATTTGTCTTTACCAATTGAACTGTGATCTATAAATTGGAATTTTAAGTTATACATAACTGATGGTGAATCAATGTTTGTGGCATGTTTATTATTGTCGTGCTTTGTATGACCTACTTCTGCTACACCGACATGGCTCCCTAAGAATGAGGTGTCTTGCTTAATATTTGCAGTATCGACAAAGTCATTGTCAACATTCACACTATTAGAATCGTAATAAATTTCTTCTTTTATTAGATCCTTGTTTATCATAAGGTTTTGTTGAGTTAAACGTAAATTTATTTGTCCTTCCTCTTTAGGCTCTAGTTTAATAAGTTTCTTATTAATCTCAAAAGCCATTTTCAATGTATTGTTTAAAAACGGGTATTATTTTTATACATGTAAACAATGGTAATAAAATTATTCTAACGGCCTTAACGTTTGAACTACTCTTAAAGAGTAGCAGCTAAAGATAGGAATAGCAGAGAATAGATATTCTCTGGGAATAAGCTTCATGAATAACACATGGACGCATGCGCTGTTCGGAATGGTTGGTGGCGATTTTTCAATTTTTTTTCTGCTAAGTTGTAAAGAGCCAGCGTCCTTTACCAATTTATCCTGTGTTAATCAAAGTTTGCAGAAATCATCAAATAACGAATTTTATATCCCCTCCGACGTTAATTTTAAAAACATCGAAAGTTTTCCACGTCAAGAGTCCACTCCGAACTTTCCGCCAATCCTGACCTTAAGACTCCTATACAGAAGCAGTCCGCACCTTTCGTGGATTCTCTATAAAACCGCGAAACGCGCTACCCAACAACTACTTGCTCGCGCCGTCGACAACTCTACTTGCCGCTACCATTGTCTGCCGAACCGTTCCATTGTCTACAACTGCTTGTGTATCGCGCTGTTGCCGCGACCAGAAGTGCCAGCCAACTACTGCTTGTGTGTCGGGCCGTTGCCGCGACCCCTTGCTCGTCGATCCGTTCCGTTGGCATCTGCTTGTACGCAGATCCGTTCCGCCGACGCTACCTGCGTGTCGATCCGTTCCGCAACACGCTACCTAGAAGAAAGAAGCCTGACCGCGCGCGAACCGCCTTTAATCGCATTACTTTGCTCCGCCGATCTGTTGATCGTCGTGATTGTCAGAATATTCATCTTTTACCGTCGTACATCATTTATTGAGATACCTCGACACAGTCACCTGAAAATCATCTCCATACAACCGAGCTGCAAGTCGATGTACTCTGAGGTTAAAAGCACGTAAGTTTTTATTGCACAACATTACACAATACGCAGACAGAACGGTGTTATGCCGAGCTAAACGCCCGTAGTCATCTCTCATTTACTTACTCCGTTGGAAAGAAATGTTGTTGCCTTAATTCGACCAACCCCTGGAGGTCTCATTTATACGGCGCAACGGGTTCATCCCAGATTCTTAGAAATAATCCTTCACCTAACATCCATTACACCATCTAACACTAATACGCCACCCATAAAGCAAAATAAATGATAAAAACCAGAAGTGTCAGCCACCTGCAGATAACTGCCAGACGCCGCTTGTAGGTCACATTGTGATCCCTCAGCTATATGAAGACGTACACGTTCACGTCCGGTAGTTGCATAGTTAATTCCATCAAACGTGACTAACAGCTTCAACATCCGAGCGCAATTCGCGATAAATCTGTCTCAAAGGAGTAATCCTCCTTTAAGAAAACCGCACCTGTAAAACAATTCAGTTTACCCCGCACCTGAAAATCCATAAACTGAATAGCGCCAGAAGGTGTCAACCCCTTATAAGTGTCATTACACGCAAAAATAGTACATGTTAATTAGTATCCCGTGTTAATCGTTTAAATCCGCCACCAAAGTTAGAGATCGCGAAATCGATTTAATTTAGTAAAAGCGTTTTGCATTTCGAAAAAAACGTAAACGATTTTGTTGGTTAAAATACATATTCCGTATTGAATATTATCATTTCTTAACAATTAGAGCATATAGGTCAGTAGTTAATCATTCGAAACACGACACAAATTAATTAATTATTTAACACTGCGTTGGTAAATAATAAACCGTACAAGTTACATTTTATTGTATGTAATATAAAAGTCCAGTTGGTAAAGATTCGAGCTAGAAGAGTGCATTTATTCTGTATCAAAATGTGAATATATAAAACTCGCATGGGCATAAGCGTTACTTAAAGTATTGATTTTAAGATTCACCTTCTAGCAAGCAGCGCGAGCGTTATCCCTGATATCAGGTTACATAACATTACGACACCGTTCGAATAACTGTATATATACACCCGGAGGCCTTCTGTTTACGAGACCTGCTGCAGAATTCTTTAAATAATTACACAAAGTCATTTTAGTTAGAAATTTTGTCTTAATACACCACACGGGTCCCAAATAGGTTAATTAAAGCTAATATTAAATTCAAGTAACGATATTTTCACAGAAGCGCCCCAGTAACCGACGAACTGCACCTCCAGGACGACCACGAAGGCCAAGCATCTCTCTGGCAAATATATACCTATGTTTTATGTATTTTTTTCTTCCAAAGAAAGTGGCTTACATGGTTACAGTAGTTTTGTTTATCTAATGTAAACTCAATAAACAAAAACTACTAATGCCCGAACAGCGCATGCGTTATTCCTATTTTTAGCTGCTACTTTTTAAAGTGATCTATTGTAGATCTAAACCAATGTTGACCGCAGTCACATTTACCCATTGGTGACTACCAACCAAACTTCAATGATTCAATCCATTCCTAAGCAATGACCCTGGTCCGATACAGCCATCGCCAACTAACGTCTGCTATAATAATTTTCACAAGTCAAAGCTGTTACGTCATTGTCATTAATATTTAATCTGCCAGAGGCCGCCGATGTTGTCAGATTGTGCAAACAAAATAACAGTTTAACAACTGTCAAATCTCTGCTTCAGGCGTTTGGTTTATTTGATCACAATAATAAAATTTAAAATATGTGTTAATGTTTAATGTCAGAAATTCTTAACAGCTGACAGAATTGCCAATCTAAATCAGTTCTATCTGCATTCTCTCGTGACAATAGGAAGGTTCTAAAGGTGGTAATGAAACGACGTGACTTATGACGCAACTTCTCTGACTCGTGAAAAAAAAAACGATGCACGTCATAAATTTATTTAGCTATTTCCAAATAATTATTCATGTATGTCAACATAATTGAAAAAAAGATAGAAACAATGTAGAACGTTGGAACAACTTACTTAAATTAATGAAGTGCATCGGTTTTTTCGCTGGGTTACCCATATACTCACATTCACCATGACCTGCGTGAAACTCAGGCCCGAACAAGAAATAGTGACGTCCCAAGAGTGAGCTATTGATTGCAAAGCTTATAAAGAGCGTTTTGGATTTCTATGACTAGAACTGAACATTTTTATTTAATAATAAACAAATTCTGCTGAATGTTTAGGATGATACGTCATAGCCAGAAGCAATTGATCCTTTATAAACTGCAATTCTTGCAGGTACAATTTCATACATAATGTTTATATCATCTAAAAGGCTATTTATTGATTTTTCTAAATATTTGCTTGCTAATTTTACACCTTCAATTTTGTCCACAACTTTGCTAATGCCATTCGAATTTATATGGATTAAGAAACAATCAAATTGTGACCATTTTGAACTAATTAAATCGTTTCCTAATTAATTGAGTTGATCGGAAGCGGACTCTGCTTCCGTCAGCAGGCTTAGTCTTGACAAGGACTGTTTTCGCACTTGAGTCGAATTCATATGTTATATATAATTTTTTCCGAAGCACTTGACTACTCTCAAATTCGAACTTGGTACCTTTCACTTACTAGTCTGACACCTTACCGCTGAGCCACTGAGTAATCCAATATATATTTTTTAGAACCCATTGGATGCGGTGGTCTTCGTTCCAGACATGTTCGGCGATTCTTGATTTTTCTGTTTCGCCCTTGCTAACATTGTTCTTATGTTCCACTTTGAGTGGTCTACTGCTCTCTCTGCTATGTATGCTCTGCTGCATTCGCGTGGTAGATTGTAAACACAATCCTTGAAATTCTGATCTTCATTGTATGGTTTGGTTTTGGTTAGTATTCCCCTGAGCGTTCTAGTCGATTTGACCTACTGTAGCTGCTTCATGCACAACAACGAGTAGACACATAAACGTTTCATCAAAACGAGCACTGGCAAACAAGTCACAATAAAACAACTAACACAATCAATTATGTTTGTACCACTATTTATCGAAACTTTGTATAAATTAGTTTGTTTATTCACATATAAATTTTTATTCAACGTCTTACAGTGTTTTTTAAGAACAATTTCTAAGGCAATCGTACTTTAAACTAGCACAAACTAAGTAATCAACTCGTGCACTGAGATAACAAAACGTTAATGCAGTTGACTCTGCTAAAACTCCGAGACGTCTATTCTGACGTCACATTATGTGACTTTTGGCTTGTTCCCGTCCTGTTATTTTACGGAGGTCACGCATTCCCCATCGGTTTATATTTTCAAACTTGTATTTTGGTGTACGGTGAATGGTTGGACGCATGCGTAGTTTAATTATTAACAAATAAACAGTTTGGTTAAGTTAAAATTGCGGTCGTTAATTTAAGAAAAAAACATATTTAAATATAATTGACACCAGACACTATACATTTATTAATTAAGACAGTAAGTCAAAGTTCTCCTGGATACTGTAATCAAAACGTTTCCTGGTAAAACTGGTAAATATATTGCGATATGTTTAGGGTGTCAATTATGATTGTGAAATAAAGAAAGGTTGATAATAAATATAATAAGGAGCATTGTAACAAACCTTTTTATGTATGTTTAAAATTTACGTTCTTATTGGTAACTTAAGAGCATTTCGTGTAGCGTTAGTTGCATACCTTATTGGCGTAAAAATGTCTTTTAATAAATTATTTCAATACATCTGCACATCCTTTCCTCGCTTCGAGTCATTTTCGGTCATTGCGCAGGGCTACTTTGAGCGTCCTTTATTCATTGCTTGAACTACGTGTTTAAGTAGAAGCAACTTTCGCTTTGTTTAAATCTTTTTATTAAGAGTGCCACATTTATATGGTGAGTTTTTAAATTTATCATACGGAAATTGGAGACATTTACATTTTAGGCAACTCAACTTTAGTTATACCCTTACCAGTTATTTTACTTTGGGTTTAATTAGTTTAATTAATTATGAATCACTAACATTAGTATTTAAGAGATCCATAATAATAAAATTAAATATCTTAATAAAACTCATTGTTGTCATTATTTTTTACTTGTTAATTTCATGAGTTTTTTGTGATTTTTCTATTTTTAAGATTTATTTGTTCCTTAAAAACAAATTGGCGTCCGAGATTACATTATTTATTTTCAGGTTTGAAGCAACATCTTTTTTTGTAAAGCGAAAATATCTAAAATATTCTATTTTTGTTAATAAGTAAATCAAATGTTATTGAACCTGGACCTATTAATCTACTGATGAGCAAAGTGGCATAAAATCTTCTAGTTATCCATTATTTTACATAGCTAATTATAGCTCTGGGCTAGAAGTATTTAATCTGAAGTGGGTGAATTATTCATACGGCACCTGTAAAGATTGCAGCATGGATTGTTTCTGGTATATTAAATTGAGCATGAGTGTGTTAAAATAGAATATACGAAGTTATAATAAGGAATAATATAAGTACATAGGTGATTATGCATCATAGTGTAGGCTATATAAAGTTAAATTAATAGGTAGATTATGTTTATCAAAGTTACACAAGAAAATTTTCATATTTCAAGTTTCCGAGCAGCTTCGGAGAGCATAAGTGTAGTGTTACCATTAATAATATCCATAATATCCATGCATGGAAAGAAAATCCTGGTCTTCTAACATGATCTGCACCAACTATAAAAATAAGAAAACAATTTGTATTAGTTAAGATGTGTAGGAGGTAGATTTATAGACAAAATCAGTAAAATTAACAATGTTAGATGATATTTATTGAATTTACAAAAAAGGGTATAAATGTATTGAACAATACGTGTTAAACAAACTTACCTAATGTTATGAGGACAAAGTTATACAACCTAGAGTAGCGTCCTTTATTCATTGCTTGAACTAGGTGTTTAAGTAGAAGCCATTTTCGCTTTGTTTAAATCTTTTTATTAAGAGTGCCACATTTATATGGTGAGTTTTTAAATTTATCATACGAAAATTGGAGACATTTATATTTCAGGCAACTCAACTTTAGTTATACTCTTACCAGTTATTTTAGTTTGGGTTTAATTAGTTTAATTAATTAAGAATCACTAACATTAGTATTTAAGAGATCATCCATAATAATAAAATTAAATATCGTAATAAAATTCATAAGAAAATGGTAAAAAATTGTTTTTAATAAAATGTTATGTTAAACAAATTACAGCAAAAGAGGTATCATTTTAAAGACAATTTTGTGTAGAATTGAATGGGACTAATAGTTTTAAGATATTTATTAGTATAAGAAAGTTATTGCAAAATTAAACATTTATTACATTATAAAAATTAACCAACCAATCAAGAAATAGCATCTGGCAATGTTTGTTTTGTAATATAACTAATGGAAAATGTTAAGTTTAAGAAAAAATGACTATTTAATAGCAATTTCCTATTCATTCTGTGCAAAAACTTCAAAGCAAGAGCATGTCCATCTGAGTGCAGTTAAATAAAGAAAGAGTTTACCCAACCAAAAATTTACCTGCGAACAAAACATGCTCGTGTAAAATTAAACTTAAATTGTAAAGATCCAGCTTAACTTTACTAAATTTTTTTTAATTAATTATTTTTTTAATTGCCCTACAGTAATCAAGATAAGATAAAGTTGAATAAAATTAAAACCCATTACAAAAGATTGTGCGATATTGCATCATAAATAATTAATTTTAATCCCCACCGACGTAGATATTAAAAAGCATAAAATGCTCTTACGTCCGATAACCCTCAGCCAATCACAGCCAGAGGACACCTGTATAGAAGCCGGATCCACCCACCGCAAATTAGCTATAAAAACCGCGACGCTACTGGAAGAAATTCTACTCCAGTCCAGACTACTTCCGACTATTCTCTGCGCGCTCCGCTACTCCGTGCTACTCCTGCTACTCTCGCGTCTCCAGCTTCTAGAATCTAGAACCGAGATCCAGACAGCGCGCGCCTGCCGTAGTTAGTTTCATTGCGTACGCCGCCGACCTATCGATTGCCACATCCGTTCATCCTGAACCGTCGTGTATCTTTAGTCGCGTTACTTCGCCGCCGTCACCAGTAAATCAGCATTATACAATCAAACTGCTGGTTGAAATACGCTAAGGTTAACAGCACGTAAGTTTTATTGCACCACTTTTCTTAAACCAGACACCAGACACCTAGAGAAACGACGGCTGCAGAGCCCGGAAGTTATCTAACCGTTCCAGTACACACACTAGAATTACACGACATGCTGTAAAGCCTTCTGCCAGCATACACACACGAGAAGACACGACAGGCTGTAAAGCCTGACGGTATCTTCTGCACACATACACACAAACCAAGACGTTGTCACTACGGGCTAAGGCCCTGTAGTCATCTTCCATTTACTTCAGCGGCAAGAGGGTACTCGCTCTAATTCTACCGCTCCCCAGCAGATCCCTTTGTACAGCAGTCCACCGGCTGGATCCAGAATCTTATAAAGGACTCTCCATTAACCATACATTACACATACAATACACCGACCAGATCCTGAGGAAAATTAGCAATACAAAGAAGCGACGCTTTGACCTAGAGATAATCTCAATACCAGAAGCCGTATTCTTAGAGATCACCCGCGTGATCTTCCAGTTAAATAAAGACGAACCCGTGGTGCGTTTACGTAATAAACTGCATTAAACATGCTCCAGCGTCTCGCAAATCGAATATAAATTTTGTTAGATATTCTTCTAATAATATTTCCTAATAAAGGAAATCCGGTAAGATAAATATTCCTGTATCGCGAGTATATTTTCCTGCAACGAAAAGCTATCCATTATTTTGTTCCCGAAGGCCTGACTAATTTACCAGCATCCGAATAGATTACGCACATTATACGTGTAAATTCTCTCATTTTAATCTCGAGAATAATCACGTACTTAAGACACCTGCATTCCGTCGGAAACAATTCTCAGAATTGTTCAATTTAGTACACGCAGTCCTAAAAGGTCGTGTAAACTCGCCTCAGATTAATTCGTTTACAACAATTAATAATAGAAGCAATTTTTAATAATAACTAACGTAAAAGATCGTGATAAACTCCGCCTTCCCTGTAGTTAATAGGTAGAATAAGTTTCGCTTATAAGAAAGTTATACGCGTTTAACAAAAACATACGTTTTTCTAATAATAAAGAATTAATAAGTCTTATTTCCGGGCATAATTAAATGTTAGATATTCATTTCATTACTGTAAATACGTTCTCAATTAATTAAGAAATCCTGAGATCATCATGATTAGTTAGAGTAAATAATCAAACGCGTACGCACAATTTGCATTTAAAAACGTGTAAATATTAACCTGTCCTATGTGAAGCATTCCAAGTACTGAGTTCACATCCAGTCAGTCTGAAAGCCAAATCACATATAAGAATAGTCATGCGCACCAAGATTACTTTAAATTATTGATTTTCTCTTTGACCTGCTTACAGACACCAACGCGATCCTTGGCCCCTGCTTATCTAATATGTAGAATTTTACACAACGCTACCGGACAAATACCAAGCCACCATTTACAGAGCCGGCCTGAACGGTCGTAATAAACCAAATTAAATCGTCATTATTAGGAGTTTTGGGTCATAACACACTAGCAATTGAACCACAATGATTTATATTTCCACAGAAACGGCTCAGGATCCAATAATCACCACTACCGTCCACGGGCGCTGCCAGGAAGGACATCCCGGGTAACCTTAGATAAGATTTTTTTTAGTTGTTGTTAATTTATTTCATTTAGTACCTGATTATTTAGTTTTGTAGAAATAGGTAATATACGTTTAAAATATTTTTGTTGTGATTATTCAAAGTGTACAGTGTTAAACACCAAAATACGAACCACCCCCGTCTTGTTAAGACAAGACCCGATTTGAGCTAGACCGAGGCAAATTAAAATAAACAATTTTAATTCAATTATTGTAAAGCAAAGGCATTTACAAAATAGCACAAAAATAAAAAAAAATTATTCAATAACATTTAAACGATTTAATTTTAATAGTTCGAAAATGTGTATAATTCGTGTATTGAATATTAATAATGTTAAATGATTTTTTTTTATGATTTAAGTTTAATATAAAACCAAATTTTAATTTCGTAGTAATGTTTTATTTTGGTCAGCTTGACAATTCTTCACAAATCTATACTCAATACATGTACTGGCTACATGTACGAATGTAAATAAAAATAGGTGCACATATTAGAAGAATGAAACTTACATGACTTGGAGCAACAAGTACGAGTGTTGCTGCTTTCCCGTAGACATCGCGGGATATCAATGGTATTCGCATATGGTAAATAGGACTTACAGTCATGGGTTATCCAAATTAAAGTCATGGAAGAAGATGCTAAAAGATAAGTAGATTTCAAGTTTTAGAGTAAGGTTATGTTTTATATTTTTGTTTGTGAGTCAAGAATTTTAAACAGAATATGTGTCCAGCCGAGATTAACTAATTTAGCAAGTAGAGTAAAGGCACTATTATTATTTCTATATTTGAATTCAATACTTACATATTTGCCTGAAGATTATTTACTTGTCACCAAAACGTCAAAGTCCGTTAAATGCAAAGAGGGCGCCGCATACGCCGCATATGATGCATAATTACAGGTACGGGGTGCTTATCACAAGTAACTTACGTTTTAATTTCAAAATCAACAATAAAGAAATTATTAAATGATATTTATCACTGCTAATAAAAAAAATAAACTGACCTGTTTGAACAACGTCTTAATACATGTAGTAAAAACTAATTCCTTGAACCCTATCCCTTCAGATCATTATTATTTAAAAATATTATTTAAAGTAAAATATCTTCGCAATATATTAAAGAAAACACGTTACACGTATTTAATGCAGACATTAATTTAGAACAATGATTAAAACGAACATAAATGACAGATCTTGCAAACAGGATACCGTTAAAGAACGCATATGAAACAAGTATGCGGCAATGGTGCTAAAACGTGAGCCTATTTTGATAATTTGTCATTTTTAGAACCATATTTTATGAAAGACACAGGAGTAACACACCAATCCTTAGTTCTTGTCCTCCTACAACTTGCGGCTCAAAAGCAAGTGAGACAGTTGGGAAGTATTGTTACGTAACACAATTCTTTACATTGTATTTATAGTAAAGTAGTATATACTAATTACTTTTTGGTGTTGATGATCAAAAAACTAAGTAATTTAAATATTAAAATTCTTTATTTTTTTATAATAAAAATTGTAGATGAACATCTGGACCTCAATGAGACAGAACCCTCTATTGATGACAGGAAAGAGGTAAAGTTTGGTGTCAATGAGATGTCAGAAACTATTACTTCAGCAAAGCGAAAAGGATGCACAAGTAGATGAAGAATTCATTTCTTACTTTAGGCTAGGAAACTTGTAACGAATCTTTTACGTTCTTCGTTCATTTAGTTGTAAATAAAAAAGTTTTGGATTATTAATTATTTATAAGTATGTTTTAGGCAACTTAATTTGCATTGGTGTAACTTAAGTTGCATATCTTCTTAAGGGTTTATACTTCCGTATCTTTGAATTAATTTTTTTTGCACATATTTCTTGCGTATCGACAACACCTGACAACGCGAGCGTCCTTTTTAGCATTGCTTGATGTATGTTGTTTTGAGCAGGAAGTCATTTTTGGTTTCCATCTAAATTTTGTGAAAAGTACCATTGATTTAATGGTAAGATACATTTAACTCGTATTATATTAAAATCTAAAACATTTTCTTTTTGCAGGCACTTTTAATTACACTTCTACTTTTACTTTTAATTTTTAATTTTACGTACACTTTCATTTTATGATTGCATTTTGCATTTAATGCGGATCTAAATTTAGATCACACCTTTTAACCTTTTCAAGAGTGCAATAAATTTTGGATTATTCAAATTTCAAGGAATATGAATTTGTAAGAAGTAATTTCAACTTTGGTATACTTTACAACGTAAAACATTGAAAATACGATATATTGTGCAACATTGATACGAAGATTACATCATCTATGGTTTATATTTCCGCATTCCTTTTGATACCAGAGGTTCTCAAAAAGTTGTACATAAATTTTTTAACAGGTATTTATACTCTAATGATTTCTTAGTATAAGACTATTTTTAAGATATATTTTATATAATTCCAAATTTAAATGCTTAATAAACAGAGTTTCTATATCTTTTATTTTGCCATTGTGAATTTTTTATTGTATCCTCGGTTTAGTTATTCCGAGCATAATAAAAAAAATAACTTGGCGTCCGAGATAATTTTTAATATTGTTGCATTGAAGTTACTATATTGATGTTAAGTGGAAATAACTAAGCAGAAATTTGTGGTAATTAAGCAAATCAAAAAGCATGAACCTGTCCCTATTTAATTTACCTACTGAGACAACGGCATTATCTTTTATTGAGTGTTTTAGGTCTTTGGTTATTTTAACGATTTGTATTGAGAACGCTTTAAAACATTGATTTATACCTATTAAATTTTATACCATATACATTATCATTACAAACTGAAGCCACATTAATACCAATATTAGATGCTTTCAGTGAACATTTAAAGAGAGTCTATTTTCAAGTTCAATCTTGGATAGGTAATGTTTTAAACCCAGAAGATTGGGGATGGAAAGTAGATAATGAAATATTGCGTCCTGTTAAAATGAACAACCCTGCAGCTCCTAATACGGTTATAAATGTCATTTCATGTTCATGCTTAAAAGGTTACAAGACAAATGCTTGTAGGTGTCGTAAAAAATATGATATGTTCTACAGCTTGCGTTAATTGTGAAGGTATAACTGTTTTAATTCTAAAAATATTAAGATTGCTGATGATACCCAAGATGCTGACAACTGCAGCGGTGATATAGATTCTGAAGACCCACAACTGATAACCAAAGTTATCCATTATCAGACGTTGAACCAGAAGAAACCTATAACTCTGATTCCTCTGATACTTTTTCGGCATCAAATTAATTACAGAATTTGTGATTGATTTGGGTACATTTTTGGATCTTAAACATGAAGAAGCAACCTCAAAATAAATTGGTCCAATTTATATTCCATAAATTGAGTACTACTTAGCGATGGCCTATCAGAGGAGGATAAACTTTCCAGTTTGTTCTTTTCTAAG
>JARFJB010001568.1:0-48341 GCA_036346205.1 Vesta saturnalis
AACCATGTAAACAAAAAGAAAACCAATTTTTCTTTCTACATTTATTTTCTAGGCAGTTCACTTACCTGTGATACACAACCAGAAGTAGTTTTTGTTTCAAATAACACACAATACAACGAAAAACAGAGAGCGCAAAATCAAAACAAGGTCACTAATTAATGAAACAATAAACATGTGATCGTACAGCGGCCTTGAACGTTTGCGCCGACTAAAAACGGATACCAGAACTAAGACGGGCAAGCCACTATAGGTGGTTCACGGTTTAAACCGCCGCACGCTTTACACATTACAGTTTAGTAAACGATACCATATTCGTACCACCGGGCAAAAGTTGAAAATTTCTTGTGGTACATTTTTTGAACCACCGCCCCTGAAAGAGTTAAGTGATATTAAGTCAGAATTTTTACAATTTTAAACGCCACTTTGACAGAAGTTGATTATTAATTCCGTTGCTATGGTTACAAAATACTCACATGTTACTTGTATTCTCAAATAGTCAATTTAGCGATATGCCGACAATTTTATTCAATATAATTTCGAATTTTCGGAGTTGTTGTTACATGACAGTTGTAGATAAAATATTATTATACAATATTCGTGCGGGTAACACATTATTAATATACTTATGTGATTGCCCAACTCGTGCTAACGCACTAGTTGGGCAATTTTCACATGCGTATATTAATAATGTTGTTACCGCACTTATATCGTAAATATCTAATAGGGCCTCAGTGAGTACTGGATATTACAACCCTCAATCGCCTGTTGTCTTGCAACACTGTGAGGAATTATGGGATAACGATACACCTATTAGTATAAATATAGAGAAGAAGGCTGAAAAGATTGGGGAACAAATAAAGAATATGACAGGTTCGTTTTTTAATATTAAATTATGGTTAACATGTCTACCCTTTTCATTGTAGTATCATGACTGAAAATGTAGTGATCAAAACGGAACAAAAGCCAGAGGCGAAAGTTAGTGGTAATAGAATTGTCAACCTAACATTTTTCGTTGAACGATTAATTCGTGTGACAGAGCAGCATGCACGTAGTTGTACATGTGGGCACCTTACCATTGAAAAAGAAAATCGAAGTGGCTTGCGTTCCACCATTATGTTAAGTTGTTGGTGTGGAAAGAGATATTCATGCTCTACTGTCGATTATGAGAGAACAAATTTCAACAAAAATGCCGTATGGGGAACCACTTCAAGTGGAAGCTCATTTAAGTATACCGAAGAACTTCTTTGTGTTATGGATATTTCTCCGTTATCAGGGACATTATTTTATGAGCTTCAAGATCAGTTATCTAAGGTATGGTAGCACTACTCTCTATGATGCAAATTCCATATATTTGTATACTATAATTTTCCTTTGCATTTGCTACGAAATGTAATTTATTCATCTATCAAATAGGTTTGGATGCATGCGTCAATTAAAGACATGGAAGCCGCAGGCACAGAAGAGCGCAACCTTGCAATAGAAAAATACAATGTTGATGCTGATGGGGTGCCCTGGATTTGTGTATATTTAGACGGAGGATGGTCCAAAAGAAGTTATGGGAGTAATTTTGATGCAGCGTCTGGTGTTGCAAACTTAATCATATTGTAACTAATAAATTTTACAACAGAGCAACAAAAAAAGTTTTATATTTAGGCGTTCGAAATAAATTTTACATCATATGTGCTAGGCAAGAAAAGAACAAACCCCATGTATGTTTTAAAAACTGGACAGGGTCATCATCGGCCATGGAAGCAGACATAATTGTAGAAGGGTTTTCCCGCAGTGAAGAAACTCATAATCTAAGATATAAACAGTTTATTGCAGATGGTGACTCTAGTGTATATGCAAAAATACAACAACATGCGTCTTACGGAAAGGAAGTACGTATATGAAAATATACCGGACTTTTGACCTTTGTGTTTTATAGGTTAAGAAAATTGAGTTAGAGAAGATTGTTCAGAAAGCAATAGGGGATAGTTGCCTAATTTGAACCGCCACCTAAATTAAACCACGTGAATAAATTCTTATTGAGAGGCAGGTTACGCCATCTGATGCTCAAATACTGAAGTTTGTGATCTAAAACTTCCAGTTGTTCCAAGTTTTCGTTTGTATTTGTTACTGGCAAGATGATTTTTATTTTGGTAGCGTTGACTGTAATATTTTAGTACATGTACTTAAGGCATTAATGAAAAGTTTATTCTGGGAAGTACTTTTTGTTATCCTAGTTATATTTGTTAGAGTATTTTTGACGTATCTTGTAAATATAAAATAAACAACTCTAAATAAAATTTTTAGGTTAACTTAAAAAAAATTTGTGTTGTTTCTTAAATTGAACCTAGAATGGGATTTTTAAATTGAACCGGTTCAATTTAGGAAACGTGTTAAGAAGTTAGTTTAATTTATTTAAAATTTCTGTATTGTTATATTAAAAAGTTTATATATTATTTTTTCTTGAAATAAATATAGAAAATAAAATATTTTCAGGATTATGCCACCGAAAAGGCAGTTATGGTAAATGGTCCGAAAAGGATATGGAAATGGCCATTAAGGCTTACAAAGAAGGAGTTGGATTAAATGAATGCCAACGAAGATTTAATCTCAATAATTCAACTCTATTAAGACATGTTCGACAAAAAAATAAAATCGCAAATAATGGCATAAGACGAATGGGTACAAAAAATATTTTTAATGTTGAAATGAAAACATTATTAGTCAAACATATTCTAAAGTTTGAAGAAGTGTTTTTTGGTTTATTAATAAAACTACTTCATAAATTTAATAAAGAAAAATGCATGGCTGGGAAAAAATGGTTTTATGGGTTCATGGGACGTCATACTCAGACAACCAGAATCTACTTCTCTTGCACGAGCAAGAGGATTTAGTATGGAAAGAGTAACAGAGTTTTACGAACTTCTGGAAAAGTTGGTCGACAAATATAATATTGATGCGAACACAATATTTAATGTTGACGAATACGGGTATTCCACAAAAAAGAATGCAGAAGGTTATAACTAAAAAAGGCAAAAGACAGGTGGGTGAAAGGGGAGTTAACACAACACTTGTGTGCTGTACTAATGCTGCTGGCCTTTATATCCCCCCCCATGATAATTTTTAAGACAATAAGATATGCTGCTGAATTAGCAAAAGGTGGAAGTGTTTGTCAGATTTCTGACTCTGGTTATATTGACTCTGACTTATTCCTAGTTTGGATAAAACATTTTCACAAAATTGTAAAAAGTGGCCCTAACAAAGATGTTCTTTTGTTATTAGATAGCCATACAACACATAGTAATAACTTAGAAGCTTTAGAATTTTGTCGCGAGAATCATATTCATCTTCTTCAGCTACCTGCACATAGACTCCAGCCCTTAGATGTAGCATTCTTTAAACCACTACAAAGTTATTTCGTGCAGGCACAAGATTCTTGGTTAAGGGCTCATGTTGGACAAGGGATTTCAGCTTACGATATTTCAGAACTTATTAGTGAAGCATATGTAAGGGCAGCTACTGTTGGAACAGCTGAAAATGCTTTTAAAGCACCGGGCATTTGGCCTGTCAATAGGAATCTTTTCCCAGACCACCTTTTTGCACCGTCCCTTGCAGTCCAGCGACAAATAGAAAAAGAAAATCTGGAAATACCTGAAGACAAAACACCTGAAGACAAAAGGCCTGAAGACAAAACATCTGAAGACAAAACACCTGAAGACAAAACACCTGAAGACAAAACACCTGAAGACAAAACACTATCAAAATTAAATAGTCAGGCTGGTCCATCTTCATGTGCTATTTTGTCCGAAATCAGTCCTAACACATTTAATAAAAGTTTAGAAGAGATATGTACCCTTCCAAAGAATTCCCAAGTCAGTGGTACTAGAAAAACGTCAACACACCACGTCATCAGCTGTAGAACTGACTGGCTCACCATACAAAGATGAGTTAGTTGCTAAAAAAAGAAATATGGAAGAGTCAGAAACGGCAAAAATAAATAGGAACGACAAGAAAACTAAAGAAGCTATTCAAAAAGTAAAATCTGATTTGTTCAGTAAAACAAAAGGGCTGATTAAAAACAAACAACCGAAACAAAAACCAAAAATACGACAGAGAAAGAGAAATACTAAAAAAACAAGTTTGGAGGAATCAACTGATTCAAGCGAAGAAGAAGGTGAAGATGCACTGTTTGTATTGTCACGATTCTTATTCCAACTCTGTAGCGGATGAAGGATGGGCTAAATGTCAAGTGTGCTCAAAATGGGGACACGGAAAGTGTGCAGGAATCGAAGAGGACGAGATTTTGATTTGTGACATATGTAAAGATTAACTTTTAATATGGGTTCAAATTAGGTTACTAGTGGTTCATTTTAGGCAACCGGTAGCCTAATTTGAACCATTTTTCGAAAAAAATACATAAAAATGTTTTAATTTTTTGTTCTTTTTGTTTAGTAATAATAAAAGTTTGTAAAGCTCTCTATCGTTTAATCTTAAAATGTCCTCTTAAAATTCATTAATAACGGAATAATGGCTATTTCTTTCGAAATGGTTCAAATTACTCTACCTATATGCCAATGCACATGGTGATATTGCATCACTGATTGAGGATTTAGGAAATGGACCAAACCACGTATTTTCAGATCATTCGAAATGTAAAAACTATTACTGTGGTGAATTGATGGATGAAACTACAGCCGAATTCAATGAAACACGAGCATCGGGCCTTTACCGATTAGTTCAAGGTAATTATTTATGAATGTACCTTATGTTTTCTATGATAGAATTGTTGTAGGAGTTCTCAGTCTTGTTATAAGGAAGGGCGATTCACTTATTGATCATGAGATCAACAATCGAGCTGAATTATTCATGTCTGTGCTGGCTCGATTTAATGCAGGCAAGAGACTGAATTTGATTCAAAAAGCTTCATTTCAGACTCGATCTTATTTAGAATTTGTACCCACTTTTTTGTAATACTTTTTTGTGAACAGGATTTAATTGGCATTATACACCATGGAAGGAAGTATTTAAAAGAAGTCCAGGAAATATATTAAATAAATGCATGGCCTCACAGACCAAATACAAAAGAAAATTTAATTTTAATAATAATCCAATTAAAAAAAAGGCAAAAAACTACCAGGAGTATTACCAAAGCGCGTAATGTAGATTATAGTCCGTTGGCTCTTGACGCTGAAATATCTGCACAACAAATGGGCAAGGAATGTGAGAGGTATTTAGAGAAATTGAAAGTAATGTATAACTCATTCTTATTATATGTTTTTATAATGATCACTTCATTTGTTAGATTACTCCTGAAAGAAGAGTTGAAATTGCTCAACTTACTGTGGGGCAATTTAAAAATGTTCTGTATAGATCAGAAATTGACAGCTTCTAACTTTGGAGCAGTAATAAAAAGAAGAAATCACACTTCTTGTCTGTCTTTGGTTGACAATTCTTTCGCCACAGTACTTTACCTCTGAAGCAACTGAGTATGGTAGAATAAATGAAGCAGTTGCTGTATCCTTATTGGAAGAAAAATTAAACATCAAAGTTGCACCAAGTGGCTTATTTTTAGATATCACCTATCCATTTTTGGGTGATTCACCGGACGGTATGTATGCATTCCAAAAATTAAATAGGTACAGAAACAACTTTTGAATAAGTTTGATTGGGGAACAAGAAATTGTAGAAGTAAAATGTTTACTTAAAGTTTCCAAACTTGGTATCACTTTAGAAGAGGCTGCAAAAACGATACCGAGCTTGTGCTTATAATATAAAAACGGTACTTTGTCGTTAAAGAAAAATCATAATTATTATTACCAGGTGAGAAAATGATATTACCTCATTTTAGGTACAAGGGCAGCTACATATTACGCAACGTGAGATTTGCAACTTTGTTGTATTTGTGAACCATAAGTCACCACTATCAATAGAAAAAATTAAACGTGACGATATATTTTGGGAAAGTAGTATGGAAAACAAGTTAATAACATTTTACAAATGTTGTATTTTCCCTGAAATGATACACGGCAATCTAAAACGAGGATTGAGATGTGTTGACCCTCCATACATTATCGCTGCTCAACATAAACGGTTGACATCGAAAAAAAGAAGAAAGCTCCGTCAAAAATGGACTTGTAGCACGATACTCCAACAGTGTTCTTTTATGTAATTAAAGTGGTGAAGCAAGGCTATTATGTTTCATAATCATAATTTGTATTAAATATGAACTAACACTCTTGTATTACTACTTATAGCTATAGTAGAAACATGGTTGTTAAAGTAAAACGTCTAATCGGAGTCAATGAAAAGCTTTGTTCCGCATACCAATTACGTGCGCATCCTTGTAGCCATCTTTCCGACGATTAGGTGAATTGATCTCTGTAATGTATTGTTTAAGAAATATAATTTGTATTTCTGCGATGTAACTTTTTTCCAATAAAGCTGTACGGTTGGAGTTCGTTTTGAATTTGAATCCTAGCGCCTGGATTACACGATGAAGACTGCTGTCATTAATATGTAATTTCTGCATTTAAACTTGCAACTGTGACATGCTTTTATGTAAATAAATTAGTATGTCAAACGTGTTTAAAAGATTATGATTGTGTTGTGCATACATATTGTATGACGCATTCCTTGTGCCCATTCTGAATGTTTAAAGTGGATCGTCTGGTTTTTTTTTTCTTGCATGGTCATTTTTACCCGGACTTTAAAACTGGGTTGGATGCAGTTTGAGATGATATTTATCACCGTCTTCTCAAATATACCCAAGATGCTTGCCACATGCTGTAATTTTGGGAGTGTAATGAATTAAGATATAAACAGTTAATGTCATACTTCTTGGACAGCAGATACTGATATCAGGAGACTCCCATTTTCTTTAAATAATTAAAATGATAATTAAAAGAAGTCAATGTAGGAAATGAGGAAACAGTCACGGGATAAACAAATAAATGGAGATTATGTAGTATTAGTCAAATGAGAATTATATGCATACAAAACAAATTGATTTCGCGTTTATAGGTTTACTCTTTCTGCTACATTTTCTTATTCAATACCGCGTCGATTTCGTCAAATGCACTATGAATGTTCACCATTCATTATTTAATTCACTGTTGTATATGAGAATATAGTATAAACAAATTGGATAGCTACATTCATAAATTAATGACGTAGTGGCAAACTCTCCTGACGAGGATAGTAACTGGTAATGTGAGCATTCATTTTCAAAAAATTGCCACAAACTATATCATAAAATACACAATGGAAATTGTTCATAGCCTAGATTTATATGAATGGCGCTCTGGAAATTTTAAAACGCTCCAACTTCACGTCGTATATATATATTGGGATGGCGACTTATAATTTTATGAGGGAAATAAAATAATTAATAAATTTAGTTTGAGAGTAATATGAATTTTAATGTTAATAATATGATTGAATTAATATTTTATCTTTTTATTTATTGTGCACCGGACTAGCTCAATCTCAAATGGGGATAGAGTTCAGGGAATTTAGTTTGAAGTTATAATTTTGAATCTGGAAATGTGTATATGAAATACCCTTTATATAATTGAATTGAAAGTATAAAAATTATTCTGAATGTAATTTGCTATCAACGCATGCGTTGTAATGAACTTAAGTGAAATTAAAAGTTGTCAAAGATGTCAAATAATTAATTTAGAAAATTAATGTTTAGATCCAAAATAAAATTTAGAAAAAGAAAATAAATTAATATCTTTACAGGTGTTTACACAAGTAAATATTTAAAATTCTTAACCAAAAACATATATGTAACAAATATTAATTTGCAGGAAAATATCAATGAATGTTCACAATAAGTAGGGTTATTAAAATTTGTGACTCACATATACTGTCCTCCCGGTCGATTGATGTCTTCGGATAACTCCAACTGGATGTAGGCAATGTCCACTCGATTACAGTTGTTACCATTACCCAATACTGCTAACCCGATTCTCGGTTGTCGAAGACACCAACTTCCAAACTTAAAGATGTTTTCTCCAAAATCGGCAAACTCCAACCACTTGTTTTATTATGATAACTTTTATTTAGTTAATTTTAAAGCTTAATGAGTGATATCGTTTTAAAAATATGTTTAATTATCCAAAAATTTTTGTTGATGAACACTTTTATTTTTAGCTACCGATTAAAATTTTGTTTAAAAGAAATTGTCCGAAGAAATAAAACAGCATTAACCAAATAAAAGTGGATTTTAATTTGGTAAAAAGGAATTAATTTAAGTTGGATAACACAAAAGCAAATCTTTACAAAATCGTGACACAAATTAACACGAACAAAAATATTTTTCGAAAACGACAGGTATCGGAGACCGAACTATTTATTTCAAACCGTCAATATAAAAACAAGTGCTCTCGAACGTAATCTTCGTAACGTAAAACTTCTTGACGAATTTAAATTAGGTTATGAACTTACTTTTTAACACAAATTTCACAACACTGTTTTAACCTTTTACACTTTTGAACAAATTCTAGAGAGAGATTGACTTCCTGAGCACTTGCTTTTATATGTTTCTGGTTGTTACCAAAAATTCAATTTTTTTCCAGCCATATTCCATAAGTAACTAGGGCTATGATTGGTGGATCTAAATCACAAATTGGACACAAATGGAAATTTGGCCGTAACTTTCTTATACATAATCGGAAATAAAATTAAAACGGAAATGAAAACTACGTAAAATTTTGAACAAAAGACACCTAACAAGCTATAATTCCTAACGTTAATATACCTAATCTAACTTAAATAAGCTTATAACTATTTACACTTACAAGCTATACTAAAACTAATTGCAAAAATGGAATTCTGAGAACATTTTACACAAGAATACATATCTTTTGTGTTGGAAATATTTAATTTAAAGAAATTTTAAGCTTTTGTAATATTATCTTAAATTCACCTCAGAATTAACATAATTTTGCGGTGATAAGCGCTGTATCCTTATAAAAACTGTGTCATATTAAGAAAGAACATCTATTATTTGCTTTAAGAGCAAAATCTAAGTCTAATAATGTGGAAAAAGTATAAAATTATGTAAAAAACCTAAAAATTACAACCTAACCAAACAAATCTACAATTGAAAATAATTTATATTTAAAAATGTTTTTAACACTTAAAATGTTATGTTTAAGGTTTGTACTTCTTGTCTTCATTATTTTCACTTTCTATTTGCAATGCATAATGTCATATCGTACTTCTAGAAGAACACTGACTTAAGTGCAAAAATATGAATTCCTCAGAAATCGCGTTTTAAGTTTCTTTATACGGTTGGATTGGAAAAACTAAATGATATCAATCTTGCAATAATAAATGAAATTCTTAGTTTATAGCAAATGTGTACTAATATTTAATCATAGAATGTGTATCAGGAATTACTGAAAAATTAAGTAGGTACACCTTTTCAAAGTCAATGACCTTCCATTTATGCCCTTGTTCCTCTCAAATGTTTCACAAACATAAATATTAGTTTGTCATAAAATAATAGTAATAACTAAACAAATCATTTTAAAGAAACTTTTATTACTTAAGTATTACAAACTGTGAACAAAAAATACTTCACAGTAAGATGCCTCTAAATATAGGTTCGTAAAATTTTGGAATAACGTTGCTATCAAATAGACTTTGAATACCTATCTTTTTGTTTGTGTCGATTGGCAATTTTGTTTGGTATGCTGGCTTTGTAGAAATACTTCTTATTTCCTTTCCTCCGGAAAAACGCCTAATAGCAGTTCTAATTTTAACTTGTAGCCAATCTTCTTGATTGTAGCTGGTTTTGTAAAAATATGAATCGGCACCTTTTACAAAACGTAATTGTTTTATATTCGCCAATTTTATTGAATCGCCATTTATATTTTTTGAGAAATTGAAAGCAATTTCTTGACTAAGTACCTTTAAATCCACAAAATCTTGATAGCTTAATTCTTTAACAATGAAAGGATTTCCTTTCTTCTTTGCATTTCTTATCAAGGAAACATATTGATCTGGCACGTATATAGGTCCCGACTTTTTCGCTCTCTTCAAAGATTTTTCGATTACGCTATGAACTGCATCACCCTCATTTTGAGTGTGTCCCCGAATGAGAAATTTATGCGTAATTGATTTGAAATGGAACTTCTCTACTACATATAAATACATTCCCAATATAAATCTAAAAAATAATAATTACAGAAATTATAGTACTATATATTTTTCCTTTACTTCAAACATATTGCATTATTACACATGTGGATTTTACCTGTTCTTTTGTTGACCACCACAATTGTCGGTGTAAAATACAACGTCGGTATCAACGCGAGTATTGGACAGCTCTTCAAGGAACATTAAGACGCATGACCCTATTTCGTTAGCACCTCTACGTCCTAATCCCTCGTGCCAAAAGTAACATACAGTATGGTCATTCTGTATTTCCGATATCTATGTATAAATAAAATTGTAACTAAGGTAAATTGGTTATTAAGTTGTGCTTTAATACTTACAGTTAAGTTGTAACAATTCAACCTAGATTTATAGAAAAACGCTGACGTTTGTCCCATTGGTACTGGAAGTACTGCTTGTAAATCGTACGTTGCCAGAACTGTGCTGGACCCCAGTTTGGCAGCATTTTTTTTATCTTTAGCTTTTTCTTCACGACTTAATTTTTTTTCTTCTTGGTGTAATTGATAAGCGCTTTCTAATTTTCTTTTCTCCTCCCATTGCGTTTTTATATGATTCACACAGATCGCATTGATCTTTTCTGGGCACAAAAAATCCTATATTAAAATCCCTATTGAAGATGCGTGCATATGTTTCATATTTTGCTGCAGGTTTGTTCGCATCTTCTTGCACTTTCTGATAGTGTCTGTGCATTTCCGCAATTGTTAACCCACCATCTATAAATTCTCGTGATGTGTTTGCTCTCAAATAATGACTCTCTACCCTTGGAACAGAGTTTATGTGTGCTCTCACGGATTCTATTATTTCGCTATCTATTTTTTTGTGATTTTGATGTCTGCCACGTCTGTCTTCAGGGACACTTCCAAAACCGGTGCCTTTAGATTGAATGACTGTACGAATTGTTCTTTCTGTTATTCCAAAAGTGGAAATTATAAATGGTTTGCATACTCGAATTCGATTCCCACTATTCATTAAGAAAAACGCACAGTTTTGTCTTCTCGGCTCTTTAGATGTACATATACGACGATACTTCAGTTGAAGTGGTTCTAAACATGAACTTAAATAATCACGCTGACGTTGCAATGAGTTCAGTTCCCAGTATTTTTTAAATAGATCAGCTCTAATATTGTCATCCAATTTTGTCGCACAAGAAAGCTTGCATCGTTCAGAGCAAGGTGGTCCCATTACCTTCTGTTTTACGATTTTACCTACTCTTGAAATATAACTCTTTCCAGAGATCTTTAAAATTTTTGCTTTTGCTTTCTTCCAGTTTTGAGGATTTCGTGTTCTTTTTTTCCCTTTTTTTGGTGGTGAGTTGGCAAAATCTGTATTGGAATTTAAAACTGACAGAGGCTGATTTCTGCGTGCGTCATCTGACGGCATAGACGAATCACTTTCCGTTGAACTTTCTGAATTTTCACCTTCGGTCGGATCATACTCGCTGCTCTCCTCTGCATAAATATTCTCATTATCTGAATCCTCATTTTTGTGATAATATTTGGGATTTTGTACTTTTCGCAATGTTAGTGCCAATGCACTAGTTTTTATCACAGCAAATGAAGGTTCTACACTAGAGTCCACGTTCTCTATCGACTGATGAAGTACTTGGCACAACATCATTCAAAGTGCAAGGAATATCTAGAATTTATTTATTGAATAGTAAAATTAAAAGCAACACAAATATTTGCGACTTACTTATAGCATTAGATGTGTTGGGTTTCATCAAATTAATAGATAAGGCATCATTTCTTACTTGCGAAGACCTAGTCACTGCTTCACAATTCAGTACCTCTACCTGGTCTGCGGGTTTCATTGCACTTTGAGATTTTGTTGTGGCCAATTTTACTAGCATTTCACCGCGGGAAGTCATTTTTACAGGAATGTACTGTTGATATTTCAACTAAAAATAAAGATACTTGATTGTATAAATAAGCTGTGTTGTACTGTGAAATATGTCATACGTACGAACAAGACGCCGGATGATTCAGACACAATGACAGAAAGAACGTTTATGTCATAATAAGAAATAGAACTTATAGGTTAACATTGTCATAATGAACACTTACGTCGTTTTTCCACCAGAAATTGGGCAATATGCCTTGGAAGATTAATTCAACAATAGCACAAACTATATTTGCGTCGTTGTTCTAATAGAACTTCCACGAAAATAGTAAGTAACAGTAATTGTGTCGTTGTAGTTATAAAACACGTGCTTTACAATAAAGATACAAAACACAACTGATGGTTATGTCGTAGTTCCTTCAAACCATAGGTAAAACAGAACGAAAATGGAACTACACATATACCCTGTAGCGACATCCGTAGGTACTTCAATTAGGTCGTTGTTCCATAACAAAGAATGATAATTTTAGTCGCTTTAGACGTATTTAACAAAAAAATCAAAATTTGCATTTACGTCAATGTACTTCTAGAGGTACGATATATATAGTGTTGGATTGAAAAGTCTCATCGTCTAACACTTTTTGAAATATTTCACTATAAAATGTACACCACTATAAATGTCTGTATGCCATAATGTTCTAAATGTTGTTCTTATTGTTAAACTTGTAACATAATTTTTGTCACTAATTCGCTTCCAAAAATATGTGCGAAAAATGTCTAAACTGTCCATATTATAACCCTTTTATTAAATTTTTGTATTTCCTGCATTCAAAAACTAATCATACATTATCCCTAACATAATCCTAACTATATAGTTCATGTTTAAACACCTGTAAAGTGTTCACTTGCCAAATTACCCTTGTAAAATTGACTTTTATTGCAATAATTGCAATATTAAAATGACTTTACGAAAATGGTTATATTTAACATTCTTGACAATTTTGTCATTAATATGTAATTTCTGCATTTAAACTTGCAACTGTGACATGCTTTTATGTAAATAAATTAGTATGTCAAACGTGTTTAAAAGATTATGATTGTGTTGTGCATACATATTGTATGACGCATTCCTTGTGCCCATTCTGAATGTTTAAAGTGGATCGTCTGGTTTTTTTTTTTCTTGCATGGTCATTTTTACCCGGACTTTAAAACTGGGTTGGATGCAGTTTGAGATGATATTTATCACCGTCTTCTCAAATATACCCAAGATGCTTGCCACATGCTGTAATTTTGGGAGTGTAATGAATTAAGATATAAACAGTTAATGTCATACTTCTTGGACAGCAGATACTGATATCAGGAGACTCCCATTTTCTTTAAATAATTAAAATGATAATTAAAAGAAGTCAATGTAGGAAATGAGGAAACAGTCACGGGATAAACAAATAAATGGAGATTATGTAGTATTAGTCAAATGAGAATTATATGCATACAAAACAAATTGATTTCGCGTTTATAGGTTTACTCTTTCTGCTACATTTTCTTATTCAATACCGCGTCGATTTCGTCAAATGCACTATGAATGTTCACCATTCATTATTTAATTCACTGTTGTATATGAGAATATAGTATAAACAAATTGGATAGCTACATTCATAAATTAATGACGTAGTGGCAAACTCTCCTGACGAGGATAGTAACTGGTAATGTGAGCATTCATTTTCAAAAAATTGCCACAAACTATATCATAAAATACACAATGGAAATTGTTCATAGCCTAGATTTATATGAATGGCGCTCTGGAAATTTTAAAACGCTCCAACTTCACGTCGTATATATATATTGGGATGGCGACTTATAATTTTATGAGGGAAATAAAATAATTAATAAATTTAGTTTGAGAGTAATATGAATTTTAATGTTAATAATATGATTGAATTAATATTTTATCTTTTTATTTATTGTGCACCGGACTAGCTCAATCTCAAATGGGGATAGAGTTCAGGGAATTTAGTTTGAAGTTATAATTTTGAATCTGGAAATGTGTATATGAAATACCCTTTATATAATTGAATTGAAAGTATAAAAATTATTCTGAATGTAATTTGCTATCAACGCATGCGTTGTAATGAACTTAAGTGAAATTAAAAGTTGTCAAAGATGTCAAATAATTAATTTAGAAAATTAATGTTTAGATCCAAAATAAAATTTAGAAAAAGAAAATAAATTAATATCTTTACAGGTGTTTACACAAGTAAATATTTAAAATTCTTAACCAAAAACATATATGTAACAAATATTAATTTGCAGGAAAATATCAATGAATGTTCACAATAAGTAGGGTTATTAAAATTTGTGACTCACATATACTGTCCTCCCGGTCGATTGATGTCTTCGGATAACTCCAACTGGATGTAGGCAATGTCCACTCGATTACAGTTGTTACCATTACCCAATACTGCTAACCCGATTCTCGGTTGTCGAAGACACCAACTTCCAAACTTAAAGATGTTTTCTCCAAAATCGGCAAACTCAACCACTTGTTTTATTATGATAACTTTTATTTAGTTAATTTTAAAGCTTAATGAGTGATATCGTTTTAAAAATATGTTTAATTATCCAAAAATTTTGTTGATGAACACTTTTATTTTAGCTACCGATTAAAATTTTGTTTAAAAGAAATTGTCCGAAGAAATAAAACAGCATTAACCAAATAAAAGTGGATTTTAATTTGGTAAAAGGAATTAATTTAAGTTGGATAACACAAAAGCAAATCTTTACAAAATCGTGACACAAATTAACACGAACAAAAATATTTTTCGAAAACGACAGGTATCGGAGACCGAACTATTTATTTCAAACCGTCAATATAAAAACAAGTGCTCTCGAACGTAATCTTCGTAACGTAAAACTTCTTGACGAATTTAAATTAGGTTATGAACTTACTTTTTAACACAAATTTCACAACACTGTTTTAACCTTTTACACTTTTGAACAAATTCTAGAGAGAGATTGACTTCCTGAGCACTTGCTTTTATATGTTTCTGGTTGTTACCAAAAATTCAATTTTTTTCCAGCCATATTCCATAAGTAACTAGGGCTATGATTGGTGGATCTAAATCACAAATTGGACACAAATGGAAATTTGGCCGTAACTTTCTTATACATAATCGGAAATAAAAATTAAAAACGGAAATGAAAACTACGTAAAATTTTGAACAAAAAGACACCTAACAAGCTATAATTCCTAACGTTAATATACCTAATCTAACTTAAATAAGCTTATAACTATTTACACTTACAAGCTATACTAAAACTAATTGCAAAAATGGAATTCTGAGAACATTTTACACAAGAATACATATCTTTTGTGTTGGAAATATTTAATTTAAAGAAATTTTAAGCTTTTGTAATATTATCTTAAATTCACCTCAGAATTAACATAATTTTGCGGTGATAAGCGCTGTATCCTTATAAAAACTGTGTCATATTAAGAAAGAACATCTATTATTTGCTTTAAGAGCAAAATCTAAGTCTAATAATGTGGAAAAAGTATAAAATTATGTAAAAAACCTAAAAATTACAACCTAACCAAACAAATCTACAATTGAAAATAATTTATATTTAAAATGTTTTTAACACTTAAAATGTTATGTTTAAGGTTTGTACTTCTTGTCTTCATTATTTTCACTTTCTATTTGCAATGCATAATGTCATATCGTACTTCTAGAAGAACACTGACTTAAGTGCAAAATATGAATTCCTCAGAAATCGCGTTTTAAGTTTCTTTATACGGTTGGATTGGAAAACTAAATGATATCAATCTTGCAATAATAAATGAAATTCTTAGTTTATAGCAAATGTGTACTAATATTTAATCATAGAATGTGTATCAGGAATTACTGAAAAATTAAGTAGGTACACCTTTTCAAAGTCAATGACCTTCCATTTATATGCCCTTGTTCCTCTCAAATGTTTCACAAACATAAATATTAGTTTGTCATAAAATAATAGTAATAACTAAACAAATCATTTTAAAGAAACTTTATTACTTAAGTATTACAAACTGTGAACAAAAATACTTCACAGTAAGATGCCTCTAAATATAGGTTCGTAAAATTTTGGAATAACGTTGCTATCAAATAGACTTTGAATACCTATCTTTTTGTTTGTGTCGATTGGCAATTTTGTTTGGTATGCTGGCTTTGTAGAAATACTTCTTATTTCCTTTCCTCCGGAAAACGCCTAATAGCAGTTCTAATTTTAACTTGTAGCCAATCTTCTTGATTGTAGCTGGTTTTGTAAAAATATGAATCGGCACCTTTACAAAACGTAATTGTTTTATATTCGCCAATTTTATTGAATCGCCATTTATATTTTTTGAAATTGAAAGCAATTTCTTGACTAAGTACCTTTAAATCCACAAAATCTTGATAGCTTAATTCTTTAACAATGAAAGGATTTCCTTTCTTTGCATTTCTTATCAAGGAAACATATTGATCTGGCACGTATATAGGTCCCGACTTTTCGCTCTCTTCAAAGATTTTTCGATTACGCTATGAACTGCATCACCCTCATTTTGAGTGTGTCCCCGAATGAGAAATTTATGCGTAATTGATTTGAAATGGAACTTCTCTACTGCATATAAATACATTCCCAATATAAATCTAAAAATAATAATTACAGAAATTATAGTACTATATATTTTTCCTTTACTTCAAACATATTGCATTATTACACATGTGGATTTTACCTGTTCTTTTGTTGACCACCACAATTGTCGGTGTAAAATACAACGTCGGTATCAACGCGAGTATTGGACAGCTCTTCAAGGAACATTAAGACGCATGACCCTATTTCGTTAGCACCTCTACGTCCTAATCCCTCGTGCCAAAAGTAACATACAGTATGGTCATTCTGTATTTCCGATATCTATGTATAAATAAAATTGTAACTAAGGTAAATTGGTTATTAAGTTGTGCTTTAATACTTACAGTTAAGTTGTAACAATTCAACCTAGATTTATAGAAAAACGCTGACGTTTGTCCCATTGGTACTGGAAGTACTGCTTGTAAATCGTATGTTGCCAGAACTGTGCTGGACCCCAGATTGGCAGCATTTTTTTTTATCTTTAGCTTTTTCTTCACGACTTAATTTTTTTTCTTATTTGTGTAATTGTTTAGCGCTTTATTATTTTTATTTTTATTCTCCCCTTGCGTTTTTTTATGATTCACAAAGATCGCATTGATCTTTTCTGGGCACAAAAAAATCCTATATTAAAATCCCTATTGAAGATGCGTGCATATGTTTCATATTTTGCTGCAGGTTTGTTCGCATCTTCTTGCACTTTCTGATAGTGTCTGTGCATTTCCGCAATTGTTAACCCACCATCTATAAATTCTCGTGATGTGTTTGCTCTCAAATAATGACTCTCTACCCTTGGAACAGAGTTTATGTGTGCTCTCACGGATTCTATTATTTCGCTATCTATTTTTTTGTGATTTTGATGTCTGCCACGTCTGTCTTCAGGGACACTTCCAAAACCGGTGCCTTTAGATTGAATGACTGTACGAATTGTTCTTTCTGTTATTCCAAAAGTGGAAATTATAAATGGTTTGCATACTCAATTCGATTCCCACTATTCATTAAGAAAAACGCACAGTTTTGTCTTCTCGGCTCTTTAGATGTACATATACGACGATACTTCAGTTGAAGTGGTTCTAAACATGAACTTAAATAATCACGCTGACGTTGCAATGAGTTCAGTTCAGTATTTTTAAATAGATCAGCTCTAATATTGTCATCCAATTTTGTCGCACAAGAAAGCTTGCATCGTTCAGAGCAAGGTGGTCCCATTACCTTCTGTTTTACGATTTTACCTACTCTTGAAATATAACTCTTTCCAGAGATCTTTAAAATTTTGCTTTTGCTTTCTTCCAGTTTTGAGGATTTCGTGTTCTTTTTTCCCTTTTTTGGTGGTGAGTTGGCAAAATCTGTATTGGAATTTAAAACTGACAGAGGCTGATTTCTGCGTGCGTCATCTGACGGCATAGACGAATCACTTTCCGTTGAACTTTCTGAATTTTCACCTTCGGTCGGATCATACTCTGCTCTCCTCTGCATAAATATTCTCATTATCTGAATCCTCATTTTGTGATAATATTTGGGATTTTGTACTTTTCGCAATGTTAGTGCCAATGCACTAGTTTTTATCACAGCAAATGAAGGTTCTACACTAGAGTCCACGTTCTCTATCGACTGATGAAGTACTTGGCACAACATCATTCAAAGTGCAAGGAATATCTAGAATTTATTTATTGAATAGTAAAATTAAAAGCAACACAAATATTTGCGACTTACTTATAGCATTAGATGTGTTGGGTTTCATCAAATTAATAGATAAGGCATCATTTCTTACTTGCGAAGACCTAGTCACTGCTTCACAATTCAGTACCTCTACCTGGTCTGCGGGTTTCATTGCACTTTGAGATTTTGTTGTGGCCAATTTTACTAGCATTTCACCGCGGGAAGTCATTTTTACAGGAATGTACTGTTGATATTTCAACTAAAAATAAAGATACTTGATTGTATAAATAAGCTGTGTTGTACTGTGAAATATGTCATACGTACGAACAAGACGCCGGATGATTCAGACACAATGACAGAAAGAACGTTTATGTCATAATAAGAAATAGAACTTATAGGTTAACATTGTCATAATGAACACTTACGTCGTTTTTCCACCAGAAATTGGGCAATATGCCTTGGAAGATTAATTCAACAATAGCACAAACTATATTTGCGTCGTTGTTCTAATAGAACTTCCACGAAAATAGTAAGTAACAGTAATTGTGTCGTTGTAGTTATAAAACACGTGCTTTACAATAAAGATACTAAACACAACTGACGGTTACGTCGTAGTTCCTTCAGACTATAGATACAATAGAACGAAAATGGTACAACGACACATATACCCTCTAGCGACTTCCGTGGGTACTTCAATTAGGTCGTTGTTCCATAACAAAGAATGATAATTTTAGTCGCTTTAGACGTATTTAACAAAAAAAAATCAAAATTTGCATTTACGTCAATGTACTTCTAGAGGTACGATATATATAGTGTTGGATTGAAAAAGTCTCATCGTCTAACACTTTTTTGAAATATTTCACTATAAAAATGTACACCACTATAAATGTCTGTATGCCATAATGTTCTAAATGTTGTTCTTATTGTTAAACTTGTAACATAATTTTTGTCACTAATTCGCTTCCAAAAATATGTGCGAAAAATGTCTAAACTGTCCATATTATAACCCTTTTATTAAATTTTTGTATTTCCTGCATTCAAAAACTAATCATACATTATCCCTAACATAATCCTAACTATATAGTTCATGTTTAAACACCTGTAAAGTGTTCACTTGCCAAATTACCCTTGTAAAATTGACTTTTATTGCAATAATTGCAATACTAAAATGACTTTACGAAAATGGTTATATTTAACATTCTTGACAATTTTGTTAGCAGCAAATTGCTTTTTATGATAAAACCAAACTAAGTAAATGATATTCAGACTAATTTATACCAAACAAATTTATTTTAATCACATCGTGAACCAGATTTATATAAAATTGTGTCTTGCACAAGTATAGAGCTAGAAATCACCCCTTTTTATTACCCAAATGTCATTTAAGCTGTCCGATACTTCTATTACCTCTTTCTGAACATCTCAAAATATATATATATATATATATATATATATATATATATATATATATATTTCTGCCCTGCTAAGAGAAAAGGCAGTATCTGCAAAATTTTCGATTTTGAGTTATGTATGTATTCCTGTGTTTTATACCACGCTGAATCCAATGAACTAAGTAAAAAAGCCGTATCTACAACGGTTGTTGAGATATTCATGTATTTAGAGGCAGTATCTACATGTTTTCGGCAGGCTTACTAAGAATGAAAGCAGTAACTGCAGATCCTAAGTAATAAAGCAGTATATTCACTGCAGTTACTGATTTCTTACTTAGTGTCCCACAGATGCTCTTTTACTTAGTAGGCTTATTACTGAATATTCACGTACTGCTTTGTTCATAGAGAAGTGTTCAATAATATCTAAAAACATATGAAATAACTTTATTATTTGTTTATTATATTGGGTTGGTAGTCTTGCAGTTTTGCTGTTGATCAGCTGAGTAATTAGCGGGGAATATTTTCACTTTAGCCAGTTTTGTTTGCAATGATTTAACCTAAAACTACTTGTTTACTGGATTGAAGAGCAAAGTTGTTTTAGAACAGTTTACCTTACTTAAGTTTTGGAATATTTTAAGTTAAGTTATAAAATGGTGTTTAAGTGCAGCACTTGTGATAAAACATTTAACAGCAGGACTAATTTTATCATGCATGGAACGAATAATAATTGTTATAGTGGAAGAGCTGCTGCAAAAGAAGTTAGGCCTAATGTTTCTTCTGATAAATCATACATCGAGAAAACAACTAGAAATGTAAGTGCATAACTTTCTTGTATTTAGTTACAAATAGGTGCAGATAAGGTCAAATTTACTTAATTGAGCAAATTGGTTAGGGGCCTATTCTCAGGTCTGCAATAAGTTATTACAAGCACCATTCATATAAATTAAAGATCTAAATATTACTATTTTAGGCATAGGTAAATTACAACTAAGTTACTCAGTGTAACATTAGCCCAATATTTAAAACAACAACAATATAATTAATAGGCCTTGTTAAAAAGTGCCTAATAAAGTTTTGTTTATTGTAGGGTGAAGAGAAGATGGGAGTCCCAATTCAAGCTGTTCCTGATGGTGGCACAAGAAGATGCCTTGTTCATGGTTGTGAATTTAAGTAATATAGAGGTGGAGGGCAAGAACACTATCATTGGTCAAACTGGATATGAAGATCTTAATAATATTTCTACAACTCTATAACTGAGAGCTGCTGCAGCAACTTCCAGGTAAGAAGCTTAAATGAAATCATAGTCCTAAAAGGCCCTATTTTTGAACATTTTCAGTCAGTATCCCCTTAAAAATGACTCTTTAGATAGTGCTTTTTAAGATAGTGTTTTTTTTTCAGGTTTGACAAGGCAATGATGCTTCAGCCATCCCCGGCTTCGATGATACTCACCTTGGTTTTGAAACTGAAGAGAACCCAGAAATTACAAAAGAAAACAAGTTTTGATCTAATGACCGACTTTGTGATTGAAGAAAATGCTCTAGACCTACCTGAAGCTAGTGGAATCAATAATGTTCGATATTCAAGAACCAGTTGTAGTGACAGAAATTCTGAAGATGATCACACAAACCATAACGATAATCAGTCAGAACAAGGAGATATTATTGAAGCATTATTGATGCAAACTTAGCACAAACTGCCATAGGTGGAAAAAAAGCGAAGAAATAAAAACCCTATGTGTCACAGATAGAAAGAAAATTAAAATAGACAATCTTAAAACAAAACATCCTGTTTTTCCAGCATGCGGAAACGGTTGTAAGAAACAATGTGCTACAAAAATTTCTGAAGAGCGGAGGTCACAAATTAATACAATGTACTGGGATCTTTCCGCAGAAGAGAGGAAGGCTTTCATCTTTGGTTTGGTTGAGAGGACTCCTCCTAAGCGTAGAACTACCAATGCATGTAATAGCTCAAAAGCGTTCACATTTAAATACAAGCTTCAAAATGAAACTGGTACAACACTAGACGTATGCAAGGTTTTTTTCTTGACAACTCTAGGTTATAAAGAAAAAAATGACAAAGTTATCACAACTGTGTTAACAAAAACCCCTAAAGGTGATATAAAGCCAAAACCTGATCCTCGAGGCAAAGCACCTTGCATGAAAAAAGGACCTAAAACTGAAATTTCAGACCATATTGAGTCTTACCACCCGGAAATATCGCATTACCGTCGGGAGCATGCGCCTAATAAGCGCTACCTTCCTTCTGATTTGACAGTTACAATCATGCATGAAAACTTTGTAAGTAAGTTTCCTCAGTTCAAGGATGTGTCATATGATCAGTACAGGAAAGTAGTTAAAGAAAAAAATATATCATTTGCAAAACTAGGTCATGAGGAGTGTGAGGTATGCGAAGGATTTAAACTTCATCCTCATACTAAGGAAAACAAAGATCCTGACTGTAGTATGTGTCAATCTTGGAGTGAACACATGGACAAAGCAATTCAATCACGTGAAGCTTACCAAAGATTTAGCAAAGAAGAACTTCCAGAAGACACTATTTGCTTTGCATGTGTTCTGCAAAAAGTAATTATGTTGCCGAGAGTGGACACTTTTAAGGTAATGCTTTTCCTGAAGCGCTTGACTGTCTACAATGAGACATTTTCCCCTATAGGGAAAAAACAAGGAGGAATTGACAAGTTCCTTTTACAGATTTCTGAAGGAGTACAGGGATTTTAAAAATATCAATCTGTGGCTTGACAACTGCTCAAGCCAGAATAAGAACACGTGCTACCTATATACATTTTTAATCAATGTTGTCAGCAGTAATGAAATTTCTGCTCAAGAAATTAATTGTGGTACTTTGAGCCCGGTCATACGTTTATGGCTGCGGACTCTACCCATCATCAAATCGAGTTGGCGTTAAAGAAACAAGGTAAAACTTATGATTTTAGTGACCTTGTAAGTGCTTGTAAATCAACCCACAAAGAAAATGTTTCTGTAGCTGAAATGACACTTAACGAGTTTTACTTGTGTAAAGCCAATACATCTGCTAAGAAACTAAAGGGCCCTACAAGACCAAAATTGCCCATGTGAAAGCTGAAAGAGGAAGTTTTGTCCTTAAATATAAAAAAACTTTAAATCCAGATGAAGAATATAAAATATTGGACTTTTTTCTTTTAAAACTGATGAAGCCAAGTAGTTGTGGTGTTCCTCAAAGATTAAGTGGCCCAAGGGGTTTCTGCCCTATCAAACGTGACAAACTTTTGAAAGAGTTAGAAACATTTTACCAGAAAAAAATAATATTATTTTTAGTAACATAAAGAGTGATTTAAGTTCCAGTGAATCTAGGTAGATGTTTAAACTCGCAAGAAAAATGTTAATTTACTTGTAAACGCCTGCATTTATTTATGAACAAATTAATTTTAAATGTTGTGTTTGTATTTTATTTATCTAGCGACTTCACTGATTAGAATTTTAATTGGCCTTTTAAATTACGTATAAAAATGTGTAATTTTGACATTTTAAAGACTAATTTAAAAAAAACTGAAAATAAACTGAAATGTTTGCTCACTGAAGTTACTTTGTTTTTTTTTTCACTTTAAAACAAGATTTAAATAAACAATATCGGATCATTGGATTCGGCGGGAAATTTCATGAAAAATATGAAAATTAACATTGCTCCTATGAAGAGCCTAAAAATCTAGCTGGCCTCACTTGACCACCCCACCCCCCTCTTAACTATGTACTACAGTAAGTTGACCCATGGCTTTTTATTAAAAGTTTCCTGAGATATGTAAACTTGTGTCTGAATTATTAAAAAAAGTCCCAAGCCTAAAAATAATTATGTTACCAGCAAAGCAGTATATGCAATTTGAAGTGTTACGTGCAAAGGAATGCTAAGAAAGAAAACAGTATGTGCATACTGCTAATTGAAGCTATTCACATATCAAATTATGTTTACTAAGCAAAAAAGCAGTATGTACACACTGCTTTACAGAAGCTACACATCTAACGTTATTTTACTTAACAAAAAGGCAGTATCTGCTTTTTTTAATAGAATAATTTTTTTTTAACTTTTTGTATGAAAAAGATAAAGAAAACTGCCTCTTTTATCCTAAAATAC
Organism: Vesta saturnalis; assembly: GCA_036346205.1. Lineage (NCBI taxonomy): Eukaryota > Metazoa > Arthropoda > Insecta > Coleoptera > Lampyridae > Vesta > Vesta saturnalis. The sequence goes on from JARFJB010001568.1 coordinate 23,835, forward strand.
ATTAAACATTTTATTATATTAATAATTGTGTTACAGCTGCCTAATAAACTTTAGGTATATTTTCCCACATTTCAGGTTTTTGCAGTTACTGCCTTTTTTCTTGGCAGGGTAGAATAGAAGCTAACAATGTTTGAATTATACCGCCATTTTTATTCTCGTAAGCAACGAGAGCGTAAACTAATGTCAAGGACAGCTCTCTTCTTTGAAGTTCAGTACGCTTCCAAGTTGGCGAATTATTAATATACACTAGGGTGGGCCGAAAAAAGTGATTTTTCGAATTGGGAGTTCTAATAGGGAAAAAAAGTTGCCTTTTGGCATCCTTATAATGGGAAAAATAAAGAAAAAAATTTTAATACATATCTTCAGTTCGCGCATTAGCGTTAATCTTTGTAAAAAAATGTCAAATCAGACAAATTTCAACTTTTTTTTATTTACGTAAGATAAATGTTTTTCCTGTTCTAATACCTCTAAAGTGTGTCTCGTTAACATCCTAATAATGGAAAAAATAAAGAAAAACGTTTTCTTAATCATGTTTAGTTCGTGCATTACTATCAAACTTTGAAAAAACACGGCAAATCAGCGAAATTTTAACTTTTTTTAAATTTTTTCTTGTCTTAATACCCCTGAAATGTCTCCATTTAACTATCTTTATCCTTTCTAAGTATGAATTATTTTTATGACGTTTTAAGCTCGAGTGTAGTGACACCGCGCCAGTAGACGGCGCCGGCTTCGGTAGGGAGGGCCGGCGCCGGTAGATTCAGAGTCAGCGTCTAGAAGCGATAAGACTTCCGTTCCCACGCAGATTGGGCATGAGTCCCAGTCTACTGCTTGCAGTTGATGTGATCGGTTCGTTTTTATTGTGTATGTGAATTTAGTTTTCGGAAGTGACCATTTGATCAAGTAACTACTTTAGTTTTGTGAATTTAGTTATTAGTTGTGTTATTGTTCCCCAAACATAATGGCGGGGTCGGCTCGAAAAACTATTACTAGGCAATCTAATGCGTGTACAATCTTTGGTTTACCAAAAGAATTAAGTGGAAGCTCACTGCCTACATATGAAGATTTGATTCTCTCCTGCTTCAACGAAAGGTACAAGTTATTATTGAATTCGAATAAGATTCCTGCCTTTTCTAACATTGCCGAAAGTGTAGCTAAACAAGTGGAAAATATGTACTCTACGGCTTCAATCCCAACTGTTACTCATACTAGAATAGTACATCAAATTAAAGTGTATCACGATGAATATTACAGCTTAAGAAAGTCATATAACAGGGACAAAGATAAAGCTAGTTTTAAGGAAAAAGTAGAAAGTTTTAAACAAGATGCAAAATGTAAGCTCTTTGATATTGCAGCATGCAAGTGTAAAATTACCTTCGCTTGCACTTGTGGGTGGGTAAAACCCCAGTTCCTGTAACTGCCTTGTAACTATTGATTGCAAATGCGAAAAAGAAAGAAAAATTCCGGCCTTGGAACTTAAATTTATGTACGACTAGCGGACCAGTAGGAGACTTTTTATTAGTAACGTGGATAAGAAGGAAACCATGAAGATTATCAAAAGAGAATGCAGAAAAGAAAAGCAACAATCCAGAGAGTCTTATGTGGTTAGAATGGCAGGTCCACCACATACAAGTCCCCCGCGTTTCTCGTATCGATAACAAGATTAACGAAACGATAAATTATACTTCTCCGACAACATCTCAAATGAGAGTAAAGTTACCTGCAACCGCTATAATGAGTGACAGATTCAGAGTATCGGACAGGGCGACTGCGGCAATTGCATCCAGCGTCTTAAAGGATCTTGGACTGATACACGAAGCAAATGCAAATTTAGTTATAGACAAAAAAAAATAAGGCGTCAAAAACAAAAATCTAGAAATGAACTTAGAGCAGATCAAAATTTAGCAGATGTTAGCGTTAAAGGGATATACTATGATGGGAGGAAAGATAACACTTTGTTCCAAGAGAAAATCCGTTCTAAAATGTACAAACGAACTAAACAAGAGGAACACATCAGCCTCATTCATGAGCCTGGTAGTAAATATTTAGGACACGTTACACCGGTAAATGGAACTGGAAGTAAAATTGCTAAAACAATTTATGAATTTTTAGAAAAAAACATGGTTGACATGGCACAGTTGGTAGCGATTGGCTGCGATGGTACGGCGACTAACACAGGCCGTAAAAAAGGTGTGATTCATTGTATTGAAAACTAACTTCAACGACTATTACAATGGTTTATTTGTCTTCTCCATTTCAATGAGCTTCCTTTCAGACATCTTTTTCAACACCTAGACGGTGTAACTACGGGACCAGCTTCATTTTCCGGTGTTATAGGTAAATCATTACCAAGCTGTGAGAAGTTGCCTGTTGTTAACTTTGAAAGGATTCAGTCTGAAGAGATTGATGTTTTAACAACCGATCTAAGTAATGACCAAAGGTATTTATTGGATATTGTAAAAGCTATTCAGAAAGGGGAGTGTGATCATGACTTGGCTGTTAAAAATCCAGGACCTTTAAGTCATTCGCGTTGGTTGACTTGTGCCAACCGCGTTCTTCGCCTGTATATTTCACAAACCGAGCCTTCAAGTGAAATCAAGATACTTGTCAGTTATATTCTCAACACTTACGCTCCAGTATGGTTCGATGTGAAAAAGAATCATTCAGTGAAACATGAACCACAACACTTATTAAAAGTTATTCAAACTACAAGGAAGTTACCTGAAGATCTCCGAAATGTAATTGACCCAGTGATTCAACGAAATGCCTATTTCGCTCATCCTGAGAATGTGCTGTTGGCTATGGTAGTTGATGAGAGGCCACATATAAGAGAGTTGGCGTACAGAAGAATTCTCAAAGCAAGAGGGCAACCGTCAGATGAAAGTTCAGTTAGAGAGTTTCTACCTCCAAAATTAAATTTTGAAGCGACAAATTACGTGGAGCTAATCGACTGGTCATCTTGTCTACTTTCGCCTCCCCCAATGATGGCGAACGTGACAGACGACAGTATACTGTCATTTTTGAAAACAAAAGAGCTACCAGAATTTGAGTTCCTAAAATTTCCTTGCCACACACAGGCAGTGGAAAGGTGTGTCAAACTAGTGACCGAGTCGGCGGAAAAGGTGTTTGGTGAAGAAGCACGAGATGGCTTTATCAGAACTACTTTGTTGTCACGTTCTGAAATGCCAAAATTAAGCTACAAATCTCAGTTCAAGCCTTAATTTGTTACCAAAAACCATATAAAACGTGGTAAATTAATGCATTTTGTAATACAATATTGTAAATAGCTGTCCTTCAGGGCTGGCTGGATGGGAAGGGCAGGGTGGAAGAAGTGCAGCCACCTCCTCGTGGTGAGTTCTGGGTTGTAATGTAATTTTTTTGTAATACATTACAAGCAAGGAGCTGCGCAAATGGTTAACAGGAAACATTTTTGGGGGATTTAGACAAGAAAAAAATGTTTGTCAATAAAACTAAAAGTTAAAATTTCGCGGATTTGCCGTTTTTTCAAAGTTTGATGGTAGTGCGCGAACTAAAGATGATTAAGAAAACGTTTTTTTTTATTTTTCCCATTATTAGGATGTTAACGAGACACACTTTAGAGGTATTAGAATAGGAAAAACATACATCTTACATAAATAAAAAAAAGTTGAAATTTGACTGATTTGACATTTTTTTTCAAAATTTGACGCTAATGCGCGAACTGAAGATAGGTATTAAAATTTTTTTTTTATTTTTCCCGTTATTAGGATGCCAAAAGGCAACTTTTTTTTTATTAGAACTCCTAATTCAAAAAATCACATTTTTCGGCCCACCCTAATATACACCCTTATATACGGTATGATGGTAATCGTAAATTGATTAAAATAATTAAATATACCTTCTTGAGAGGAATGATTTCTTTCCCAAAAAAATTGCACTACTTTGGTATCTTTTTTGCATTATTTAGTAATAAAATTTATGTGGCAAATGTATCATTCTATACATTAGTTCACCCTCTACACATGGTGTAAATTGTACGGTATAATGTTACGTATTTTTTAGTTAACATTAGGAGCGCCTATAATTTGTATTACATTCCCCAGCCTTAAAATAATTATGAACAAAATTATACTTTAAATGTATATGTTTAAGTCGACGGTTGTTTGTAGGATTCTTTATCAATGCTATACCGCCTTGATTATCCTCATAATACATTATATTTTAACTCAATATGGAAATCTGAAAACAATTTCTTTAACCATAGACCATCACACACGGCTGAACATAATGCTACTAATTTCACCTCGGTACTGGATAGCGACACGCATTGTTGTTTTCTCGTCGCCCACGATAAAGTATTACAAAAAATGTTAACACAAAACCTGTGATAGATTTTCTGTCATGAGTATCGCCTCACCAATCCGCGTCTACATAACAACATAAACTAAACTTTTCATATCGTTTAAATATTAAACCTACATTAACGGTATTTTTAAAATATCTTAAGATTCTTTTTAAATGATTCCAGACCTCGTCAGATGCTTTGTCTTGGAAACGATTGAAGAAATTAACGGAAAAACAGATATCAGGTCTACTACCTAGCATTAAGTACATGAGACATCCCACGAGTTCTCGAACTGGATTCTTTGTTCCTTTCTTTGGATCGTTACATAAATCAATCCTTAACTTAGGATCAATGGGTAATGTTTGAAAATTCTTAAGATGACCCTTGTATTTCATTAAAAACTTTCCCATCAACTTATCTTTTATTTCCTCAATATCATTTAAATTATGTCCCGTTATTATTATGTCGTCTACATACAAAATTAGATAAATCCTTTTATTTTTCAACATATATAAACAATAATCATTTTCTGATCTGAAAAATCCTATTTCTAACAGACACGACTTAATTTCGTCATTCCAGCACTTGGACGACTGTTTCGAGCCATATAAAGCTTTATTCAATTTCAATGCTTTGTTTTCCTCATATTTTATACCTTGTGGAAAATTAATAATTACATCATCGGTTAGTTTGCCATTTAAAAAGATTGATTTTACGTCTAATTGTCGAAAATAAAATTTCTTTTGATTACCTATTATCAACAACGCTTTAATAGTTATTAATTTCGCAACTGGTGAATAAATTTCGCTTAAAACCTCATCTGTTTCTTGTGCAAAATCTCTGACTACTAACCTCGCTTTAAACTTATCTTCTGGTTTTTCTTCTAAAGCTTTGAAACTAAACACCCATGTAGTGTCTAAAATTTTTGTTATTTGGTAAGTCTACCTTTTCCAAAGTTTCATTTTTATCAATAGAATTAAGTTCTAGATCAACTGCCTTGAACCAATTTTTCCCATCTATCCTATCTTTTAAATCTGTGTAAGAACCTAGTACGTCTTCAATGTAACTTGAAGCGTCAAAAGCCATATACAGTTCATAATCATTAAACTTTGATGGTGTTTTAACAATTCTTTTAAAATCTTTATTTCTTAAACTCATTCTATTTTCAATTTCTTTTCTACTTTGAAACTCCTCATCATTACTTATTCTTGTCCCTGACTACTAACCTCATCTTCATTTTGGCTTTCTTCCCTGCTTTCTATTTCTAATGTGTTCTTAAAATAAAACCTAGTTTCATCAAATCTTACATCTCGACCTATCACTAACTGTTGTTTTTCCAAATCCCACAATCTATAGCCATTCGGCGCATACCCTACCATCACACTGTCATTAATATGTAATTTCTGCATTTAAACTTGCAACTGTGACATGCTTTTATGTAAATAAATTAGTATGTCAAACGTGTTTAAAAGATTATGATTGTGTTGTGCATACATATTGTATGACGCATTCCTTGTGCCCATTCTGAATGTTTAAAGTGGATCGTCTGGTTTTTTTTTTTCTTGCATGGTCATTTTTACCCGGACTTTAAAACTGGGTTGGATGCAGTTTGAGATGATATTTATCACCGTCTTCTCAAATATACCCAAGATGCTTGCCACATGCTGTAATTTTGGGAGTGTAATGAATTAAGATATAAACAGTTAATGTCATACTTCTTGGACAGCAGATACTGATATCAGGAGACTCCCATTTTCTTTAAATAATTAAAATGATAATTAAAAGAAGTCAATGTAGGAAATGAGGAAACAGTCACGGGATAAACAAATAAATGGAGATTATGTAGTATTAGTCAAATGAGAATTATATGCATACAAAACAAATTGATTTCGCGTTTATAGGTTTACTCTTTCTGCTACATTTTCTTATTCAATACCGCGTCGATTTCGTCAAATGCACTATGAATGTTCACCATTCATTATTTAATTCACTGTTGTATATGAGAATATAGTATAAACAAATTGGATAGCTACATTCATAAATTAATGACGTAGTGGCAAACTCTCCTGACGAGGATAGTAACTGGTAATGTGAGCATTCATTTTCAAAAAATTGCCACAAACTATATCATAAAATACACAATGGAAATTGTTCATAGCCTAGATTTATATGAATGGCGCTCTGGAAATTTTAAAACGCTCCAACTTCACGTCGTATATATATATTGGGATGGCGACTTATAATTTTATGAGGGAAATAAAATAATTAATAAATTTAGTTTGAGAGTAATATGAATTTTAATGTTAATAATATGATTGAATTAATATTTTATCTTTTTTATTTATTGTGCACCGGACTAGCTCAATCTCAAATGGGGATAGAGTTCAGGGAATTTAGTTTGAAGTTATAATTTGAATCTGGAAATGTGTATATGAAATACCCTTTATATAATTGAATTGAAAGTATAAAAATTATTCTGAATGTAATTTGCTATCAACGCATGCGTTGTAATGAACTTAAGTGAAATTAGAAACTGTCAAAGATGTCAAATAATTAATTTAGAAAATTAATGTTTAGATCCAAAATAAAATTTAGAAAAAGAAAATAAATTAATATCTTTACAGGTGTTTACACAAGTAAATATTTAAAATTCTTAAGCAAAAACATATATGTAACAAATATTAATTTGCAGGAAATATATCAATGAATGTTCACAATAAGTAGGGTTATTAAAATTTGTGACTCACATATACTGTCCTCCCGGTAGATTGATGTCTTCGGATAACTCCAACTGGATGTAGGCAATGTCCACTCGATTACAGTTGTTACCATTACCCAATACTGCTAACCCGATTCTCGGTTGTCGAAGACACCAACTTCCAAACTTAAAGATGTTTTCTCCAAAATCGGCAAACTCAACCACTTGTTTTATTATGATAACTTTTATTTAGTTAATTTTAAAGCTTAATGAGTGATATCGTTTTAAAAATATGTTTAATTATCCAAAAATTTTGTTGATGAACACTTTTATTTTAGCTACCGATTAAAATTTTGTTTAAAAGAAATTGTCCGAAGAAATAAAACAGCATTAACCAAATAAAAGTGGATTTTAATTTGGTAAAAGGAATTAATTTAAGTTGGATAACACAAAAGCAAATCTTTACAAAATCGTGACACAAATTAACACGAACAAAAATATTTTTCGAAAACGACAGGTATCGGAGACCGAACTATTTATTTCAAACCGTCAATATAAAAACAAGTGCTCTCGAACGTAATCTTCGTAACGTAAAACTTCTTGACGAATTTAAATTAGGTTATGAACTTACTTTTTAACACAAATTTCACAACACTGTTTTAACCTTTTACACTTTTGAACAAATTCTAGAGAGAGATTGACTTCCTGAGCACTTGCTTTTATATGTTTCTGGTTGTTACCAAAAATTCAATTTTTTTCCAGCCATATTCCATAAGTAACTAGGGCTATGATTGGTGGATCTAAATCACAAATTGGACACAAATGGAAATTTGGCCGTAACTTTCTTATACATAATCGGAAATAAAAATTAAAAACGGAAATGAAAACTACGTAAAATTTTGAACAAAAAGACACCTAACAAGCTATAATTCCTAACGTTAATATACCTAATCTAACTTAAATAAGCTTATAACTATTTACACTTACAAGCTATACTAAAACTAATTGCAAAAATGGAATTCTGAGAACATTTTACACAAGAATACATATCTTTTGTGTTGGAAATATTTAATTTAAAGAAATTTTAAGCTTTTGTAATATTATCTTAAATTCACCTCAGAATTAACATAATTTTGCGGTGATAAGCGCTGTATCCTTATAAAAACTGTGTCATATTAAGAAAGAACATCTATTATTTGCTTTAAGAGCAAAATCTAAGTCTAATAATGTGGAAAAAGTATAAAATTATGTAAAAAACCTAAAAATTACAACCTAACCAAACAAATCTACAATTGAAAATAATTTATATTTAAAATGTTTTTAACACTTAAAATGTTATGTTTAAGGTTTGTACTTCTTGTCTTCATTATTTTCACTTTCTATTTGCAATGCATAATGTCATATCGTACTTCTAGAAGAACACTGACTTAAGTGCAAAAATATGAATTCCTCAGAAATCGCGTTTTAAGTTTCTTTATACGGTTGGATTGGAAAAACTAAATGATATCAATCTTGCAATAATAAATGAAATTCTTAGTTTATAGCAAATGTGTACTAATATTTAATCATAGAATGTGTATCAGGAATTACTGAAAAATTAAGTAGGTACACCTTTTCAAAGTCAATGACCTTCCATTTATATGCCCTTGTTCCTCTCAAATGTTTCACAAACATAAATATTAGTTTGTCATAAAATAATAGTAATAACTAAACAAATCATTTTAAAGAAACTTTATTACTTAAGTATTACAAACTGTGAACAAAAATACTTCACAGTAAGATGCCTCTAAATATAGGTTCGTAAAATTTTGGAATAACGTTGCTATCAAATAGACTTTGAATACCTATCTTTTTGTTTGTGTCGATTGGCAATTTTGTTTGGTATGCTGGCTTTGTAGAAATACTTCTTATTTCCTTTCCTCCGGAAAACGCCTAATAGCAGTTCTAATTTTAACTTGTAGCCAATCTTCTTGATTGTAGCTGGTTTTGTAAAAATATGAATCGGCACCTTTACAAAACGTAATTGTTTTATATTCGCCAATTTTATTGAATCGCCATTTATATTTTTTGAAATTGAAAGCAATTTCTTGACTAAGTACCTTTAAATCCACAAAATCTTGATAGCTTAATTCTTTAACAATGAAAGGATTTCCTTTCTTTGCATTTCTTATCAAGGAAACATATTGATCTGGCACGTATATAGGCCCCGACTTTTTCACTCTCTTCAAAGATTTTTCGATTACGCTATCAACTGCATCGCCCTCATTTTGAGTGGGTCCCCGAATGAGAAACTTATGCGTAATTGATTTGAAATGGAACTTCTCTACTGCATATAAATATATTCCCAATATAAATCTGAAAATAATAATTACAGAAATTATGGTACTATATTATTTTGCCTTCACTTCAAACATATTTCATTATTACACATGTGCTTTTTACCTGTTCTTTTGTTGACCACCACAATTGTCGGTGTAAAATACAACGTCGGTATCAACGCGAGTATTGGACAGCTCTTCAAGGAACATTAAGACGCATGACCCTATTTCGTTAGCACCTCTACGTCCTAATCCCTCGTGCCAAAAGTAACATACAGTATGGTCATTCTGTATTTCCGATATCTATGTATAAATAAAATTGTAACTAAGGTAAATTGGTTATTAAGTTGTGCTTTAATACTTACAGTTAAGTTGTAACAATTCAACCTAGATTTATAGAAAAACGCTGACGTTTGTCCCATTGGTACTGGAAGTACTGCTTGTAAATCGTACGTTGCCAGAACTGTGCTGGACCCCAGTTTGGCAGCATTTTTTTTATCTTTAGCTTTTTCTTCACGACTTAATTTTTTTTCTTCTTGGTGTAATTGATAAGCGCTTTCTAATTTTTCTTTTTCTCCTCCCATTGCGTTTTTATATGATTCACAAAGATCGCATTGATCTTTTCTGGGCACAAAAAATCCTATATTAAAATCCCTATTGAAGATGCGTGCATATGTTTCATATTTTGCTGCAGGTTTGTTCGCATCTTCTTGCACTTTCTGATAGTGTCTGTGCATTTCCGCAATTGTTAACCCACCATCTATAAATTCTCGTGATGTGTTTGCTCTCAAATAATGACTCTCTACCCTTGGAACAGAGTTTATGTGTGCTCTCACGGATTCTATTATTTCGCTATCTATTTTTTTGTGATTTTGATGTCTGCCACGTCTGTCTTCAGGGACACTTCCAAAACCGGTGCCTTTAGATTGAATGACTGTACGAATTGTTCTTTCTGTTATTCCAAAAGTGGAAATTATAAATGGTTTGCATACTCAATTCGATTCCCACTATTCATTAAGAAAAACGCACAGTTTTGTCTTCTCGGCTCTTTAGATGTACATATACGACGATACTTCAGTTGAAGTGGTTCTAAACATGAACTTAAATAATCACGCTGACGTTGCAATGAGTTCAGTTCAGTATTTTTAAATAGATCAGCTCTAATATTGTCATCCAATTTTGTCGCACAAGAAAGCTTGCATCGTTCAGAGCAAGGTGGTCCCATTACCTTCTGTTTTACGATTTTACCTACTCTTGAAATATAACTCTTTCCAGAGATCTTTAAAATTTTGCTTTTGCTTTCTTCCAGTTTTGAGGATTTCGTGTTCTTTTTTCCCTTTTTTGGTGGTGAGTTGGCAAAATCTGTATTGGAATTTAAAACTGACAGAGGCTGATTTCTGCGTGCGTCATCTGACGGCATAGACGAATCACTTTCCGTTGAACTTTCTGAATTTTCACCTTCGGTCGGATCATACTCTGCTCTCCTCTGCATAAATATTCTCATTATCTGAATCCTCATTTTGTGATAATATTTGGGATTTTGTACTTTTCGCAATGTTAGTGCCAATGCACTAGTTTTTATCACAGCAAATGAAGGTTCTACACTAGAGTCCACGTTCTCTATCGACTGATGAAGTACTTGGCACAACATCATTCAAAGTGCAAGGAATATCTAGAATTTATTTATTGAATAGTAAAATTAAAAGCAACACAAATATTTGCGACTTACTTATAGCATTAGATGTGTTGGGTTTCATCAAATTAATAGATAAGGCATCATTTCTTACTTGCGAAGACCTAGTCACTGCTTCACAATTCAGTACCTCTACCTGGTCTGCGGGTTTCATTGCACTTTGAGATTTTGTTGTGGCCAATTTTACTAGCATTTCACCGCGGGAAGTCATTTTTACAGGAATGTACTGTTGATATTTCAACTAAAAATAAAGATACTTGATTGTATAAATAAGCTGTGTTGTACTGTGAAATATGTCATACGTACGAACAAGACGCCGGATGATTCAGACACAATGACAGAAAGAACGTTTATGGCATAATAAGAAATAGAACTTATAGGTTAACATTGTCATAATGAACACTTACGTCGTTTTTCCACCAGAAATTGGGCAATATGCCTTGGAAGATTAATTCAACAATAGCACAAACTATATTTGCGTCGTTGTTCTAATAGAACTTCCACGAAAATAGTAAGTAACAGTAATTGTGTCGTTGTAGTTATAAAACACGTGCTTTACAATAAAGATACTAAACACAACTGACGGTTACGTCGTAGTTCCTTCAGACTATAGATATAATAGAACGAAAATGGTACAACGACACATATACCCTCTAGCGACTTCCGTGGGTACTTCAATTAGGTCGTTGTTCCATAACAAAGAATGATAATTTTAGTCGCTTTAGACGTATTTAACAAAAAAAAATCAAAATTTGCATTTACGTCAATGTACTTCTAGAGGTACGATATATATAGTGTTGGATTGAAAAAGTCTCATCGTCTAACACTTTTTTGAAATATTTCACTATAAAAATGTACACCACTATAAATGTCTGTATGCCATAATGTTCTAAATGTTGTTCTTATTGTTAAACTTGTAACATAATTTTTGTCACTAATTCGCTTCCAAAAATATGTGCGAAAAATGTCTAAACTGTCCATATTATAACCCTTTTATTAAATTTTTGTATTTCCTGCATTCAAAAACTAATCATACATTATCCCTAACATAATCCTAACTATATAGTTCATGTTTAAACACCTGTAAAGTGTTCACTTGCCAAATTACCCTTGTAAAATTGACTTTTATTGCAATAATTGCAATACTAAAATGACTTTACGAAAATGGTTATATTTAACATTCTTGACAATTTTGTTAGCAGCAAATTGCTTTTTATGATAAAACCAAACTAAGTAAATGATATTCAGACTAATTTATACCAAACAAATTTATTTTAATCACATCGTGAACCAGATTTATATAAAATTGTGTCTTGCACAAGTATAGAGCTAGAAATCACCCTTTTTATTACCCAAATGTCATTTAAGCTGTCCGATACTTCTATTACCTCTTTCTGAACATCTCAAAATATATATATATATATATATATATATATATATATATATATATATATTTCTGCCCTGCTAAGAGAAAAGGCAGTATCTGCAAAATTTTCGATTTTGAGTTATGTATGTATTCCTGTGTTTTATACCACGCTGAATCCAATGAACTAAGTAAAAAAGCCGTATCTACAACGGTTGTTGAGATATTCATGTATTTAGAGGCAGTATCTACATGTTTTCGGCAGGCTTACTAAGAATGAAAGCAGTAACTGCAGATCCTAAGTAATAAAGCAGTATATTCACTGCAGTTACTGATTTCTTACTTAGTGTCCCACAGATGCTCTTTTACTTAGTAGGCTTATTACTGAATATTCACGTACTGCTTTGTTCATAGAGAAGTGTTCAATAATATCTAAAAACATATGAAATAACTTTATTATTTGTTTATTATATTGGGTTGGTAGTCTTGCAGTTTTGCTGTTGATCAGCTGAGTAATTAGCGGGGAATATTTTCACTTTAGCCAGTTTTGTTTGCAATGATTTAACCTAAAACTACTTGTTTACTGGATTGAAGAGCAAAGTTGTTTTAGAACAGTTTACCTTACTTAAGTTTTGGAATATTTTAAGTTAAGTTATAAAATGGTGTTTAAGTGCAGCACTTGTGATAAAACATTTAACAGCAGGACTAATTTTATCATGCATGGAACGAATAATAATTGTTATAGTGGAAGAGCTGCTGCAAAAGAAGTTAGGCCTAATGTTTCTTCTGATAAATCATACATCGAGAAAACAACTAGAAATGTAAGTGCATAACTTTCTTGTATTTAGTTACAAATAGGTGCAGATAAGGTCAAATTTACTTAATTGAGCAAATTGGTTAGGGGCCTATTCTCAGGTCTGCAATAAGTTATTACAAGCACCATTCATATAAATTAAAGATCTAAATATTACTATTTTAGGCATAGGTAAATTACAACTAAGTTACTCAGTGTAACATTAGCCCAATATTTAAAACAACAACAATATAATTAATAGGCCTTGTTAAAAAGTGCCTAATAAAGTTTTGTTTATTGTAGGGTGAAGAGAAGATGGGAGTCCCAATTCAAGCTGTTCCTGATGGTGGCACAAGAAGATGCCTTGTTCATGGTTGTGAATTTAAGTAATATAGAGGTGGAGGGCAAGAACACTATCATTGGTCAAACTGGATATGAAGATCTTAATAATATTTCTACAACTCTATAACTGAGAGCTGCTGCAGCAACTTCCAGGTAAGAAGCTTAAATGAAATCATAGTCCTAAAAGGCCCTATTTTTGAACATTTTCAGTCAGTATCCCCTTAAAAATGACTCTTTAGATAGTGCTTTTTAAGATAGTGTTTTTTTTTCAGGTTTGACAAGGCAATGATGCTTCAGCCATCCCCGGCTTCGATGATACTCACCTTGGTTTTGAAACTGAAGAGAACCCAGAAATTACAAAAGAAAACAAGTTTTGATCTAATGACCGACTTTGTGATTGAAGAAAATGCTCTAGACCTACCTGAAGCTAGTGGAATCAATAATGTTCGATATTCAAGAACCAGTTGTAGTGACAGAAATTCTGAAGATGATCACACAAACCATAACGATAATCAGTCAGAACAAGGAGATATTATTGAAGCATTATTGATGCAAACTTAGCACAAACTGCCATAGGTGGAAAAAAAGCGAAGAAATAAAAACCCTATGTGTCACAGATAGAAAGAAAATTAAAATAGACAATCTTAAAACAAAACATCCTGTTTTTCCAGCATGCGGAAACGGTTGTAAGAAACAATGTGCTACAAAAATTTCTGAAGAGCGGAGGTCACAAATTAATACAATGTACTGGGATCTTTCCGCAGAAGAGAGGAAGGCTTTCATCTTTGGTTTGGTTGAGAGGACTCCTCCTAAGCGTAGAACTACCAATGCATGTAATAGCTCAAAAGCGTTCACATTTAAATACAAGCTTCAAAATGAAACTGGTACAACACTAGACGTATGCAAGGTTTTTTTCTTGACAACTCTAGGTTATAAAGAAAAAAATGACAAAGTTATCACAACTGTGTTAACAAAAACCCCTAAAGGTGATATAAAGCCAAAACCTGATCCTCGAGGCAAAGCACCTTGCATGAAAAAAGGACCTAAAACTGAAATTTCAGACCATATTGAGTCTTACCACCCGGAAATATCGCATTACCGTCGGGAGCATGCGCCTAATAAGCGCTACCTTCCTTCTGATTTGACAGTTACAATCATGCATGAAAACTTTGTAAGTAAGTTTCCTCAGTTCAAGGATGTGTCATATGATCAGTACAGGAAAGTAGTTAAAGAAAAAAATATATCATTTGCAAAACTAGGTCATGAGGAGTGTGAGGTATGCGAAGGATTTAAACTTCATCCTCATACTAAGGAAAACAAAGATCCTGACTGTAGTATGTGTCAATCTTGGAGTGAACACATGGACAAAGCAATTCAATCACGTGAAGCTTACCAAAGATTTAGCAAAGAAGAACTTCCAGAAGACACTATTTGCTTTGCATGTGTTCTGCAAAAAGTAATTATGTTGCCGAGAGTGGACACTTTTAAGGTAATGCTTTTCCTGAAGCGCTTGACTGTCTACAATGAGACATTTTCCCCTATAGGGAAAAAACAAGGAGGAATTGACAAGTTCCTTTTACAGATTTCTGAAGGAGTACAGGGATTTTAAAAATATCAATCTGTGGCTTGACAACTGCTCAAGCCAGAATAAGAACACGTGCTACCTATATACATTTTTAATCAATGTTGTCAGCAGTAATGAAATTTCTGCTCAAGAAATTAATTGTGGTACTTTGAGCCCGGTCATACGTTTATGGCTGCGGACTCTACCCATCATCAAATCGAGTTGGCGTTAAAGAAACAAGGTAAAACTTATGATTTTAGTGACCTTGTAAGTGCTTGTAAATCAACCCACAAAGAAAATGTTTCTGTAGCTGAAATGACACTTAACGAGTTTTACTTGTGTAAAGACAATACATCTGCTAAGAAACTAAAGGGCCCTACAAGACCAAAATTGCCCATGTGAAAGCTGAAAGAGGAAGTTTTGTCCTTAAATATAAAAAAACTTTAAATCCAGATGAAGAATATAAAATATTGGACTTTTTTCTTTTAAAACTGATGAAGCCAAGTAGTTGTGGTGTTCCTCAAAGATTAAGTGGCCCAAGGGGTTTCTGCCCTATCAAACGTGACAAACTTTTGAAAGAGTTAGAAACATTTTACCAGAAAAAAATAATATTATTTTTAGTAACATAAAGAGTGATTTAAGTTCCAGTGAATCTAGGTAGATGTTTAAACTCGCAAGAAAAATGTTAATTTACTTGTAAACGCCTGCATTTATTTATGAACAAATTAATTTTAAATTTTGTGTTTGTATTTTATTTATCTAGCGACTTCACTGATTAGAATTTTAATTGGCCTTTTAAATTACGTATAAAAATGTGTAATTTTGACATTTTAAAGACTAATTTAAAAAAAACTGAAAATAAACTGAAATGTTTGCTCACTGAAGTTACTTTGTTATTTTTTTCACTTTAAAACAAGATTTAAATAAACAATATCGGATCATTGGATTCGGCGGGAAATTTCATGAAAAATATGAAAATTAACATTGCTCCTATGAAGAGCCTAAAAATCTAGCTGGCCTCACTTGACCACCCCACCCCCCTCTTAACTATGTACTACAGTAAGTTGACCCATGGCTTTTTATTAAAAGTTTCCTGAGATATGTAAACTTGTGTCTGAATTATTCAAAAAAGTCCCAAGCCTAAAAATAATTATGTTACCAGCAAAGCAGTATATGCAATTTGAAGTGTTACGTGCAAAGGAATGCTAAGAAAGAAAACAGTATGTGCATACTGCTAATTGAAGCTATTCACATATCAAATTATGTTTACTAAGCAAAAAAGCAGTATGTACACACTGCTTTACAGAAGCTACACATCTAACGTTATTTTACTTAACAAAAAGGTAGTATCTGCTTTTTTTAATAGAATAATTTTTTTTTAACTTTTTGTATGAAAAAATAAAGAAAACTGCCTCTTTTATCCTAAAATACATTAAACATTTTATTATATTAATAATTGTGTTACAGCTGCCTAATAAACTTTAGGTACATTTTCCCATATTTCAGGTTTTTGCAGTTACTGCCTTTTTTCTTGGCAGGGTAGAATAGAAGCTAACAATGTTTGAATTATACCGCCATTTTTATTCTCGTAAGCAACGAGAGCGTAAACTAATGTCAAGGACAGCTCTCTTCTTTGAAGTTCAGTACGCTTCCAAGTTGGCGAATTATTAATATACACTAGGGTGGGCCGAAAAAAGTGATTTTTCGAATTGGGAGTTCTAATAGGGAAAAAAAGTTGCCTTTTGGCATCCTTATAATGGGAAAAATAAAGAAAAAAATTTTAATACATATCTTCAGTTCGCGCATTAGCGTTAATCTTTGTAAAAAAATGTCAAATCAGACAAATTTCAACTTTTTTTTATTTACGTAAGATAAATGTTTTTCCTGTTCTAATACCTCTAAAGTGTGTCTCGTTAACATCCTAATAATGGAAAAAATAAAGAAAAACGTTTTCTTAATCATGTTTAGTTCGTGCATTACTATCAAACTTTGAAAAAACACGGCAAATCAGCGAAATTTTAACTTTTTTTAAATTTTTTCTTGTCTTAATACCCCTGAAATGTCTCCATTTAACTATCTTTATCCTTTCTAAGTATGAATTATTTTTATGACGTTTTAAGCTCGAGTGTAGTGACACCGCGCCAGTAGACGGCGCCGGCTTCGGTAGGGAGGGCCGGCGCCGGTAGATTCAGAGTCAGCGTCTAGAAGCGATAAGACTTCCGTTCCCACGCAGATTGGGCATGAGTCCCAGTCTACTGCTTGCAGTTGATGTGATCGGTTCGTTTTTATTGTGTATGTGAATTTAGTTTTCGGAAGTGACCATTTGATCAAGTAACTACTTTAGTTTTGTGAATTTAGTTATTAGTTGTGTTATTGTTCCCCAAACATAATGGCGGGGTCGGCTCGAAAAACTATTACTAGGCAATCTAATGCGTGTACAATCTTTGGTTTACCAAAAGAATTAAGTGGAAGCTCACTGCCTACATATGAAGATTTGATTCTCTCCTGCTTCAACGAAAGGTACAAGTTATTATTGAATTCGAATAAGATTCCTGCCTTTTCTAACATTGCCGAAAGTGTAGCTAAACAAGTGGAAAATATGTACTCTACGGCTTCAATCCCAACTGTTACTCATACTAGAATAGTACATCAAATTAAAGTGTATCACGATGAATATTACAGCTTAAGAAAGTCATATAACAGGGACAAAGATAAAGCTAGTTTTAAGGAAAAAGTAGAAAGTTTTAAACAAGATGCAAAATGTAAGCTCTTTGATATTGCAGCATGCAAGTGTAAAATTACCTTCGCTTGCACTTGTGGGTAAAACCCCAGTTCCTGTAACTGCCTTGTAACTATTGATTGCAAATGCGAAAAAGAAAGAAAAATTCCGGCCTTGGAACTTAAATTTATGTACGACTAGCGGACCAGTAGGAGACTTTTTATTAGTAACGTGGATAAGAAGGAAACCATGAAGATTATCAAAGAGAATGCAGAAAAGAAAAGCAACAATCCAGAGAGTCTTATGTGGTTAGAATGGCAGGTCCACCACATACAAGTCCCCGCGTTTCTCGTATCGATAACAAGATTAACGAAACGATAAATTATACTTCTCCGACAACATCTCAAATGAGAGTAAAGTTACCTGCAACCGCTATAATGAGTGACAGATTCAGAGTATCGGACAGGGCGACTGCGGCAATTGCATCCAGCGTCTTAAAGGATCTTGGACTGATACACGAAGCAAATGCAAATTTAGTTATAGACAAAAAAAAATAAGGCGTCAAAAACAAAAATCTAGAAATGAACTTAGAGCAGATCAAAATTTAGCAGATGTTAGCGTTAAAGGGATATACTATGATGGGAGGAAAGATAACACTTTGTTCCAAGAGAAAATCCGTTCTAAAATGTACAAACGAACTAAACAAGAGGAACACATCAGCCTCATTCATGAGCCTGGTAGTAAATATTTAGGACACGTTACACCGGTAAATGGAACTGGAAGTAAAATTGCTAAAACAATTTATGAATTTTTAGAAAAAAACATGGTTGACATGGCACAGTTGGTAGCGATTGGCTGCGATGGTACGGCGACTAACACAGGCCGTAAAAAAGGTGTGATTCATTGTATTGAAAACTAACTTCAACGACTATTACAATGGTTTATTTGTCTTCTCCATTTCAATGAGCTTCCTTTCAGACATCTTTTTCAACACCTAGACGGTGTAACTACGGGACCAGCTTCATTTTCCGGTGTTATAGGTAAATCATTACCAAGCTGTGAGAAGTTGCCTGTTGTTAACTTTGAAAGGATTCAGTCTGAAGAGATTGATGTTTTAACAACCGATCTAAGTAATGACCAAAGGTATTTATTGGATATTGTAAAAGCTATTCAGAAAGGGGAGTGTGATCATGACTTGGCTGTTAAAATCCAGGACCTTTAAGTCATTCGCGTTGGTTGACTTGTGCCAACCGCGTTCTTCGCCTGTATATTTCACAAACCGAGCCTTCAAGTGAAATCAAGATACTTGTCAGTTATATTCTCAACACTTACGCTCCAGTATGGTTCGATGTGAAAAAGAATCATTCAGTGAAACATGAACCACAACACTTATTAAAAGTTATTCAAACTACAAGGAAGTTACCTGAAGATCTCCGAAATGTAATTGACCCAGTGATTCAACGAAATGCCTATTTCGCTCATCCTGAGAATGTGCTGTTGGCTATGGTAGTTGATGAGAGGCCACATATAAGAGAGTTGGCGTACAGAAGAATTCTCAAAGCAAGAGGGCAACCGTCAGATGAAAGTTCAGTTAGAGAGTTTCTACCTCCAAAATTAAATTTTGAAGCGACAAATTACGTGGAGCTAATCGACTGGTCATCTTGTCTACTTTCGCCTCCCCCAATGATGGCGAACGTGACAGACGACAGTATACTGTCATTTTTGAAAACAAAAGAGCTACCAGAATTTGAGTTCCTAAAATTTCCTTGCCACACACAGGCAGTGGAAAGGTGTGTCAAACTAGTGACCGAGTCGGCGGAAAAGGTGTTTGGTGAAGAAGCACGAGATGGCTTTATCAGAACTACTTTGTTGTCACGTTCTGAAATGCCAAAATTAAGCTACAAATCTCAGTTCAAGACTTAATTGGTTACCAAAAACCATATAAAACGTGGTAAATTAATGCATTTTGTAATACAATATTGTAAATAGCTGTCCTTCAGGGCTGGCTGGATGGGAAGGGCAGGGTGGAAGAAGTGCAGCCACCTCCTCGTGGTGAGTTCTGGGTTGTAATGTAATTTTTTTGTAATACATTACAAGCAAGGAGCTGCGCAAATGGTTAACAGGAAACATTTTTGGGGGATTTAGACAAGAAAAAAATGTTTGTCAATAAAACTAAAAGTTAAAATTTCGCGGATTTGCCGTTTTTTCAAAGTTTGATGGTAGTGCGCGAACTAAAGATGATTAAGAAAACGTTTTTTTTTATTTTTCCCATTATTAGGATGTTAACGAGACACACTTTAGAGGTATTAGAATAGGAAAAACATACATCTTACATAAATAAAAAAAAGTTGAAATTTGACTGATTTGACATTTTTTTTCAAAATTTGACGCTAATGCGCGAACTGAAGATAGGTATTAAAATTTTTTTTTTATTTTTCCCGTTATTAGGATGCCAAAAGGCAACTTTTTTTTTATTAGAACTCCTAATTCAAAAAATCACATTTTTCGGCCCACCCTAATATACACCCTTATATACGGTATGATGGTAATCGTAAATTGATTAAAATAATTAAATATACCTTCTTGAGAGGAATGATTTCTTTCCCAAAAAAATTGCACTACTTTGGTATCTTTTTTGCATTATTTAGTAATAAAATTTATGTGGCAAATGTATCATTCTATACATTAGTTCACCCTCTACACATGGTGTAAATTGTACGGTATAATGTTACGTATTTTTTAGTTAACATTAGGAGCGCCTATAATTTGTATTAC
This sequence comes from Vesta saturnalis, assembly GCA_036346205.1. Lineage (NCBI taxonomy): Eukaryota > Metazoa > Arthropoda > Insecta > Coleoptera > Lampyridae > Vesta > Vesta saturnalis. Next base: position 44,421 of record JARFJB010001568.1, read on the forward strand.
ATTCCCCAGCCTTAAAATAATTATGAACAAAATTATACTTTAAATGTATATGTTTAAGTCGACGGTTGTTTGTAGGATTCTTTATCAATGCTATACCGCCTTGATTATCCTCATAATACATTATATTTTAACTCAATATGGAAATCTGAAAACAATTTCTTTAACCATAGACCATCACACACGGCTGAACATAATGCTACTAATTTCACCTCGGTACTGGATAGCGACACGCATTGTTGTTTTCTCGTCGCCCACGATAAAGTATTACAAAAAATGTTAACACAAAACCTGTGATAGATTTTCTGTCATGAGTATCGCCTCACCAATCCGCGTCTACATAACAACATAAACTAAACTTTTCATATCGTTTAAATATTAAACCTACATTAACGGTATTTTTAAAATATCTTAAGATTCTTTTTAAATGATTCCAGACCTCGTCAGATGCTTTGTCTTGGAAACGATTGAAGAAATTAACGGAAAAACAGATATCAGGTCTACTACCTAGCATTAAGTACATGAGACATCCCACGAGTTCTCGAACTGGATTCTTTGTTCCTTTCTTTGGATCGTTACATAAATCAATCCTTAACTTAGGATCAATGGGTAATGTTTGAAAATTCTTAAGATGACCCTTGTATTTCATTAAAAACTTTCCCATCAACTTATCTTTTATTTCCTCAATATCATTTAAATTATGTCCCGTTATTATTATGTCGTCTACATACAAAATTAGATAAATCCTTTTATTTTTCAACATATATAAACAATAATCATTTTCTGATCTGAAAAATCCTATTTCTAACAGACACGACTTAATTTCGTCATTCCAGCACTTGGACGACTGTTTCGAGCCATATAAAGCTTTATTCAATTTCAATGCTTTGTTTTCCTCATATTTTATACCTTGTGGAAAATTAATAATTACATCATCGGTTAGTTTGCCATTTAAAAAGATTGATTTTACGTCTAATTGTCGAAAATAAAATTTCTTTTGATTACCTATTATCAACAACGCTTTAATAGTTATTAATTTCGCAACTGGTGAATAAATTTCGCTTAAAACCTCATCTGTTTCTTGTGCAAAATCTCTGACTACTAACCTCGCTTTAAACTTATCTTCTGGTTTTTCTTCTAAAGCTTTGAAACTAAACACCCATGTAGTGTCTAAAATTTTTGTTATTTGGTAAGTCTACCTTTTCCAAAGTTTCATTTTTATCAATAGAATTAAGTTCTAGATCAACTGCCTTGAACCAATTTTTCCCATCTATCCTATCTTTTAAATCTGTGTAAGAACCTAGTACGTCTTCAATGTAACTTGAAGCGTCAAAAGCCATATACAGTTCATAATCATTAAACTTTGATGGTGTTTTAACAATTCTTTTAAAATCTTTATTTCTTAAACTCATTCTATTTTCAATTTCTTTTCTACTTTGAAACTCCTCATCATTACTTATTCTTGTCCCTGACTACTAACCTCATCTTCATTTTGGCTTTCTTCCCTGCTTTCTATTTCTAATGTGTTCTTAAAATAAAACCTAGTTTCATCAAATCTTACATCTCGACCTATCACTAACTGTTGTTTTTCCAAATCCCACAATCTATAGCCATTCGGCGCATACCCTACGAAAATCATTAGCACAAGAATGCAATTAAGTAAGGTATGTGCCTTACAAACAATTAGTGTGCTTAATATTCTTATCTACCTTTGTAATGATTTTTTGACAATAGGATTTAAGAAAGTTTAACATTCCTATGTATCGTTAACGATAATTACTCCAACTATTTACGCACAAACTGGAGAAATTTGCTAATGGGTTAATCCTGTTAATGACGTAGTTATTTTCCTTTCCGGAATTCGGTCCTGAGTAAATATTTCTCTAATAATAATGCCTTAGTGACTAACATAAGTAATTATATTAGAACTAACTTAAAACAGCATCAAAAACAAAAAAAAAACTTCTAAACACGCCAGCAGTTTATGTTGTCAGTCCTAAGCCTGAATAAAGTGTGAAGGGAAGTTGATGCTATTGTTAATAAATGTAATTTTTCGAGATATTTAATGTGCACATTTAGCGAATGTGTACTTTAACCGTAACATATTTTCGACCAAGTGAGTTTCGGTCTACTGCTGCTTCGGTCTAGTGAGGTTTCGGTCTATTGCTTTTCGGTCTATTGAGTTCGGTCAACTGCCTTTCGGTCTATTGAGTTCGGTCTATTTACCTAGAACCAGTATTATTAGGAATGGATATTTTATCCAAATTTAATTTGCACTTTAATATGAAATCAGGAAATTTGTTTTTAGAAAATAAAATTGTACCTCGAGTGGAGCGTGAGACCACACCAGCTTCTTTCAGTCAGTGTTCAGCCTTAAGCTCTTTAACTAAAACCGAACTTACAAAATTGAATTCATTTTTAGAAACGGAATTAGCCGAATTCCAAACAATAGAAGGCACCACAAATTGAATTAAACATGAAATCCGCCTCACGGATTATACACCGATAAAACAAAGATACCGACCATTAAACCCAAAAATGCAAAGTTTAATGAACGCTGAATTAGATCGTATGCTAGCAGAAGGTATAGTTGAACCGTCAGATAGTGCATATTCGTCTCCCGTGGTATTAGTTAAAAAAATAGACGGAAAACCAGTATTTTGCATTGATTTCCGAAAAATCAATGGTATTTCTATTAAAGATGCGTATCCTCTTCCGTTTATAAACCATATCCTAGATAAGTTACGCCGAGCCAAGTACATATCCATTATCGATCTAAGAGATGGATACTGGCAAATACCGTTAACCGAATCCTCAAAAGCAATTACTGCTTTTACAGTACCGACAAGGGGACTATTTCATTTCAGAGTTATTCCTTTTGGTTTACACTCTGCCCCTGCTACGTTTCAGATGATATCCTAGAGCAAGGAATTATTATACCCAGTTCTTCTCCTTGGAATTCTCCAATGGTTTTAGTTAGAAAGAAGTCAGGTGATTTTAGAGTTTGTTTTGATGCTAAGAAATTAAATTCTATTACAAAAAAAGATGCTTACCCTTTACCATTTTTAAATGATATTTTGGATAAATTAAGAGATGCTCGTTATTTAACTTCAATTGATTCAAAGAAAGCTTTTTGGCAAATTCCTTTAGACCCTTAGAGTTATGAAAAAACTGCTTTTACTGTTCCACGTAGAGGATTATTTGAGTATACTATTATGCCCATGGGACTTACCAACGCACCCAGTACTTTACAACGATTTATGGATTCGATTTTAGGACATGATTTATTTTTAAAAGGCTTAATGATGCCAAATTAAATATTAAATTAGATAAATGTGAATTTTGTAAACCTCAATTATCATATGTTTTGTTATCCATAAGAATGGTCTTCACACCGATCCTTCAAGGTGGAAGCTATTACTAAATTTCCTCAACCACATACTTTTACAGAAGTTAAACGTTTTATTGGAATGTGTTCTTGGTATAGAAGTTTCATTCATGATTTTTCCACAATTTTAGCTCCGATTAATAATTTATTGAAAGGTAAGAAGAAATCTCAGAAAGTTATATGGAATACCGAAGCGAATGATTCATTTTTGAAAATTAAATCTTTATTAGTTGATGCTCCTATCTTAGCGTTATTACTGTTATTACTGATCATCATTCACTTATTTGGATCAATAATTTAAAAGATCCTTCAGGTCGATTAGCCAGGTGGAGTGTTAAACTTCAACAATTTGATTTTGAAGCTATTCATCGAAAAGGTAAATTAAATGTTGTTCCTGATGCACTTTCTAGAGCCCCTTTAGAAGTTAGTTCTTTAGAATTTTCTGCGGTAGATTTAGACGATTGGTATAAGAAAATGTTAGCCAACGTTTCTAAGAGCCCTGAATTATATCCTGATTGGAGAGTTGAAGATAATCA
>JARFJB010001569.1:0-58960 GCA_036346205.1 Vesta saturnalis
AAATGTTCTTCAATTAGATGCCATTATGATGCAATTGTAAAAAATTGTTTAGACACTGAGTTTGAGGATAGATGGATAGGAACTAAAGGCCCTTTAAAATTTCTACCAAGATCACCAGATTTAACGCCACTGGATTTTTTTCTTTGGGGAAATCTCAAGCAAGAAGTTTACAAAACAGAATCTAACAACATGGAGCATCTCCTACAAAAAATCCAAAATGCATGTAATGGAATAAGCGGCGAGATGATAAGTAGTGTGACAAAAAAAGAAGTACGAAGGCGTTTTGGTTTGTGTTTTGAAAATAATGGCGGCTATATACAACATCTATTAAAGTAGTTTGATTAATTTTTAATTTTGTGTATTTGTTCCTTGCTACTTATTCGAATTTTTTTTATGAGAGAAAATTAATAAATTTATGATCCAGATTGAGTGTTATTTATTGCAGATTATTTTCCAATAGATACTTTATTCAAAAGAATGAACAAAAAACGCTTATTTTATAAAATTGTGTAAAAAGTCAAGAAAAAAGTATTTACACAAACTAGTTTATAATTTTCTAACGGTCAGGAATAGAAAAAAATATGTGAAAGAAAAAATTCTCAGAATTGATCGGCCTTTTAATATATCTAATAAAAAAGGTATGGTTCTGGGAAAACAAATACGAAGCGTCGGTTTCATATTTTAGTAAATTTCTGCCTTAACTTCGAGAGGAGTGGTGCCGAAATAACATGCTTTTTACAGAACGAATTTTGCTCCAACCGTTTTCGAGAAAATCACATTTCCCATGATAAATGAATCACCCTGTACAACATCATCAGTGAATGAGGCAATCAATGTACTCTAGCCAAAGTACAGGTCGTAGGTTCGAATCCTACTCGAGGTAAACTTTTTATTTATGCATTTAATAAAACTAATAATAATTTTTAATGTGTTATATGCTTCTGGTAGGTCGGTTATAAAATAAGTGGTGTAAATGGTAAAATAAATTTAATAATAAGTAAATGTAATTATATTATAAAGAAATAGGAGTAAAAAGTTCTCTGTGACACAAATCGTTGAACTAACTAGAGATACTAACCATTCACCACAAATAATGCCTTTGTTCCAGTCGGTAAATTAATATAGGGCCAGTCTTTTGATTTGCTTGATTACCACAAAATCTGCTAGCTTACTTCCACTGAACATCAATATAAAAAAAACTGCAATGTAACACTAATAAAAATGATCTCGGACGCCAAGTTATTTTTTAATTATGCTCGGAATAACTAAACCGAGTTTTACACTAAAAATTTTATCAAAATGTAAAAAAATAAGAAATATACAACTATGTTTATTAACAGTTAATGATAGGGTTAAATAAAATATTTCTTAAAACTAGCCTTAAATTACTAAAAAATCATTACATAAATACCTGTTTGTAAAATTTGTGTACACAATTTTTTTAATAACCTCTGGTATCTAGACGATTACGGAAATTTCAACTAAGGTGATGTCCTCTTTGCATAAATATTGCGCAATATCTTGTAATAATGCTTTACGTAGTAAGCCACATCCATGAATGGAATTTTATTTTTTATAAGTTTGTCTTCTTGAAATTTAATGAACCAATATTTATTACATTATTTTAAAGTTTTGAAAGCAAAAAGTAAAAGTAAAAGTAAAAGTAAAAGTAAAAGTAAAAGTAAAAGTAAAAGTAAAAGTAAAAGTAAGTAAGTAAAAGTAAAAGTAAAGTAAAAGTAAAAGTAAAAGTAAAAGTAAAAGTAAAAGTAAAAGTAAAAGGTAAAAGTAAAAGTAAAGTAAGGTAGTAAAGGTAAAGGTAAAGGTAAAGGTGAAAGGTAAGGGGTAAAGGTAGGTAAAGGTAAAGGTAAAGGTAAAGGGTAAAGGTGGGGTAAAGGGTAAAGGTAAAGGTAAAGGTAAAGGTAAGGTAAGGTAAAGGTAAAGGTAAAGGTAAAGGTGAGGTGAAGGTGAAAGGTAAAGGTAAAGGTAAAGGTAAAGTAAAGGGTAAAGGTAAGGTGGTAAAGGTAAAGGTAGGTGGTAAAGGTGGTAAAGGTAGGTGGGGTGAAAGGTAAAGGTGGTAAAGGGGTGAGGGTAGAGGTGGGGTGGGGTAAAGGGTGAAGGTAAAGGTGTGGGTGGAGGTAAAGGGGTAAAGGTGGGGTGGTGAGGTGGGGTGGGGTGGGGTAGAGGTGGGGTGGGGTGGGGTGAGGGTAGGTGGGGTGGGGTGGGGTGGGGTAAGAGGTGGGGTAGGGGTGGGGTGGGGTGGGTGGGGTAAGGTGGGTGGGTGGGGTGGGAGTGGGGTAAGGGGTGGGGTGAGAGGTGAGGGTGGGGTGGGGTGAGAGGTGGGGTGGGGGTAGGGTGGGGGTGGGGTGGGTGAGGTGAGGTGGGGTAAAGGTGGGGTAGGGGTGAATAGGGTGAGGGTGAGAGTGTGAGGGTGGGGTGGGTGAGGTGGGTGGGGTAAAGGTGAGGTGGGGTAAAGGTAAGGGTGAGGTAGGGGGTGGGGTGGGGTGGGGTGGAGAGGTGGGGTGGGGTGGGGGTGGGAGTAAAAGTGTAAAAGTAAAAGTAAAGGGGTGGGGTGTGGGGTGGAGGTGGGGTGGGGTGGGGTGGGGTGAGTAGGTGGGGTAGTGAGGTGGGGTGGGGTGGGGTGAGGTGGGGTGGGGTAAGGAGTGGGGTGGGAAGTAAGGAAGTGAGGTGAAAGTGAGTGGAGAGTAAGAGTGGGTAAAAGTGAAAGTAAAAGTAGAGAGTAAAGTGAGTAAAAGTAAAAGTAAAAGTAAAAGTAAAAGTAAAAGTTAAAAGTAAAAGTAAAAGTGTAAAAAGTGTAAAAGTAAAAGTAAAAGTAAAAGTAAAGTAAAAGTGAAAGTAAAAGTGCTGAAAAGTAAAACGTAATTTAATAAACGTAAAAGTATCTTACATAAAAGGCACTTTACACTAAAATTTGGTGGAAAACAAGAAATGCTTCCTGCACACACAACAGTCATCAGGAAGTGAAAAAAATTGATGCTTTGAAATTAGACGATGTAGTCGTGCGCGAAAACATTTGCGCAAAGAACTAAGTCAATGATGACGCTTTGCGCGAACATATTGAGCAGGAAAAGTAATTTAAAGAAGTTGTATAAACCATTAAGAAGATATGCACTTAAGTTACACCAAAATGCAAATTAAGTTGCCTACCTCATAGCTACAAATCATTAATTAATACAATTTTTCTTATATTTACAACTGAATAAATGAAAGACCTTAAATTACGGTATATTTAATACAACTCAAATTGGGTTGTTACATGGTGGTGTATATTAAGAATAGGAACAGTTCAAGGATACTACCTTGTGGGACTCCAGATTCTACAGGATGAAAGTTGGACTGGTATCCGTTGTGTCTTACTGAGAAGTTTCTGTCAGTTAAATAGGATTTCTGAAGGAGATAGAAATTACTGGATGTGTTTTTTAGCTTAAATAGTAGGCCGGAATGCCGCACTTTATCAAAATCCTGTTGTATATCGAGGAATATCGCATTTCAAATAGCTTCCCTTCCAGACTCTTAGCGATCAGATTAACTATTCTATGTACCTGCTCTATTGCCGAATGTCGTTCGCGAAATCCAAATTGGTTGTTGGGGAGTAGTGATTGAAGGGTCATGTTCTTCATGTATTCTTCAAATACCTTACTTGATATAGGTAAGAGGCTGATGGGCCTATAAAGCATGTCTCATGTGGAGGTTTGCCAGGTTTTTAGATCATAATTATTTCGGCATATTTCCATGCAATGGGATAGTAGGTTAAGAGTACAATATCTTTTGTGGATAAGTGTTTCTGTATTCGTCCTGTAATCAGGTCATATCCTGGAGCTTTATTTATGTTAAGTTTACTAATTTCTTTCATAACTTCTGCAGGCGAGAAGAGTTTAATTATAAGGGACATTTGGCATGGTACATGGATGAAAATATGTATTTCATTGTCGGGATCTCCTGTCTTGGGTTTGAACACTTCAGCTAGGTGTCAGTTTTCTCCTGATCACTACGGGCCCACTCTCCGTTAGATTGTTGTCTTAGTGGTACGGCTAATTGTGGTCTTTGCAGCTTTTTTGTTGCCTTCTACGGAGTGTTATCATTTGGTGAGGGTTTGGTAATATACTGTTCGAAAGTATTGTTTTGGACTTCATTAAGTGCTGTTTTTAGTTCTCTGGACAGCCTATTGTGATGGTGTTGATCAATGTTGTTTCTCGATCTTTGTCAAACACTTCTGGCTCGCCGTTTCTCGGCGTTTAGTTACCTGCTCCGTAACGGCACAGAGAGAAATTTTGTGATTTTGTATTCATGTTCGGTAGTAGAATGCAAGGCTGCTTTTTGTACTATTTTAGTAAAATACTCTACTGTTTTATTTAGGGCTTCGGGAGACTTTATTCGTACCCTAAGGTCAGTATCTGCTTCTAGGTAGCTTTGGAATTGTATGCAATCAGTATTTTTGAAAGTCAATTTTGGAGGAAGCAGTTTGTTAATGATAGTGGTGCTTATACTGGGTATAACCGGTGTGTGATCAGAGGATAAATCATAGTTTGACTCTATCAGGCAGTTGTGTCTTGGAATTCCACATGTAATGAAGTGGTATAGGAGATCGGGTAGCTTATCTGGATCGGTAGGCCAGTAGGTGGATGAGATGATCATAATTATTATCGATCATAGTTCGTAGAAGACTTCGACCCCTTGGTGTAGTAACTCTAGAGCCCCAGTGAGTATGCTTGGCGTTACAATTGCCTCCTATGATGAATTTATTACCAAGGGTAAGGAAAAAGTCTTTGTATTCATTTGATGATATTGTGTGTCGTGGGTAGCTATGGATAGCAGAGACCTTGAGGTGCCAAGAAATTGCCCTTATTTCTACACTTGTTGCTTGAATTTTGTCAGTTTGGTATTTGTGCAGTTCGTAGTGAGAGATAGAACTACGTCTTTTTTTCTATTTGTGGGGCTATCGAACTACGTATTATTACCACTGAACCTGCATGGGCTGTATTATCGCGTTCCGAAGTATTATATGTTGTGTATTGTGGTATGGTGAATGCTGTACGATTAGTAAAGTGCGATTCAGATAACTGTCTTTAGGAGGTTTAATATTATACCGTTTTGATTTATCAACTGTGAAAGCGTAGCTTTGAATTTACTTAAAAATGTTGTTAACTGTTCACCAACATTGGGTATTGTTCAGTTTAGGCGTCACTTTGTGATATTCTTGTGTTGGCTGAGTGAAAGTCACTAGTTTGTATGTTCCATTTGGATTAAATCTTTGTTGTTGATTTATACGAGTTATATTATTAGGTCTATTTTTTATTGCCACTAGGTTCTTATAAACCTGTAGTTAGCGGGGTGACCTTCTCCACATTTCGCTGGTGTATTTTTGAGTTACTTGCCTGTTTTAGAATCATGTTGCTCGCCACACTTCACACAATTATAAGGTTTGGTACAATAAGATTTCGAATGACCGTACATTTGGCACCTCATGCATTGTATTATGTCACGGTTTTTTCTGGGTGGTTCTACTGTTATTTTTGTATTGCATAAAACTTGTTGCTAGAATATCTCTTTATTGTTTGACTGAGGTCAATCACGGTCAATTAAGTACTACCGCACCGTAATTTAGTTAGCGGGCAGTGGACTAACAGTCATAGTTGTCATATTATGATTTTTGATCAGTTTTCATACAATTTCTTTATCCATAATGAATAATAATCGGCATTCCAACCCCGAAATGGCAGATATTCACATAATGTATGGCAGAGCTTTTGGGGATTGTGCTGAAGCTGTTCGTTTGTATTCCCAGGAATTTCCAAATCGACGGATACCGAATAAAAAGACGTTTGCCAACATTGACCGGAGTCCTCGTGAAAGTTGTAAATATTATCAATTTATAAAAATCCTATTCATATCGGGTTCTCACAGGTTGCTTGAAGCCGCTAAAAATTAATAGTGGTAGGAGTCAAACTGCAATACTGTGATTAATGAAATTGCAAATGACTCGTAAACTGTTCACTTTATCAACTTAAACCAAAAGGACCAAATTTCCAGAAAATTGAATAACGGACCCAAAAGAGTCACCAAAATACCTGACAAATCACACACAAAGAGTTGGAACAGAAAGTATACGGGAACAATGTGAAAACTAATACTTCCAGTCCATTCATAGACAATCCAATCAAACCAGAAAAATCCTCGTCAACAAAGAAATAATTGTCATTGAAGATAGTGTTTTGAAATTCCTAAAGGTTTTCGAGTGATTTGCGAAAAACGATTTTCAAAATTCAACTTTGAGGGCCTGTCACTTTGTAGTCATACATTTTAGAGAAAAATTTTATCTGACTTTTCGTCTTCAATTTATGTGTAGAATGTATACTTGAAGCAGGAGTAAGTTTTTGGTTCACGTTGGATATGTATATATATATATATATATATATATATATATATATATATATATATATATATATATATATATAATATATATATATATATATATATATATATATATATATATATATATATATATATATATATATATATATATATATATATATATATATATATATATATATATATATATATATATATTACAGGGTTGCGATAAGGTATGGAACCAAGTAAATATCTTTACGATATCTTTGAAATTTTGTAGGTAAGTGCAAGGGTGCAAAATACATCTGATGTACATTTTTTTGTTAATAACATACTTCCGGTTTAACCGAAAATACCGTCAACTTTTTAATTGAAATGGGACACCCTATATATTCTTGCAGATTTTGAAATATCTTGTTATTTCGAATTCATACATACTGGTTTAGTGTAAAAAATCTTTAAAAACGAGGAACACAGCACTTTAATTGACCACTTTTAAGTTTTTATACATCAGAGTAAAAAACCATTTACATAAGCAAATTGATCTTGTTTGTATTATTAGTAAGAAATAAACGAGTACTATCTAGAAGGTAACTGTTGCCGAACTGTCAAATTGCAATTTACCGAAATAAATTATACGATTAAGAATGGTTAATTTAAGTGAAAAAAAAAGTTCGTATTGAAATATTAATGATGATTTGTTATGGTGGTCGTGTTAGAACTCATGAAGAAGTGTGTGACATTTTAATGATTTGCATCCTGAAAGAAATCCCAACTGTGATGGTCAAAAATTTGCCAAAAACTGAAATACCGCGGACCGCAACGAACGAAACTATTAGACAAAACATTGCAATTCCTTTAGAGGATTCTCCTCAAACTTCTACCACAATTTTGGCACTATACCATGGTATAAGTCAAGGTTCTGCCGGGAAGATATTGAAAATGTCATGAAAGTATCATCCGTATAAGATACAATTGGTTCAGGAATTGTCAGACGATGATTTTGACCGACAGTTGGAGTTTTCGAACGACTGATGGACATCTGTAATGTCGACGAATATTTTGCATGTTATGTAGTGTTTTACGAACGTCCAGTGAATACTGTATTAACTTTTTGTTATAAAAATTATAACACAATAGATTTCAGCAACGACTATTTGGTATTTACAGAGAAAAACATATACAGGCCATTTATATGGTAAATTCTGTCAGGAAGCTTCATTACCGGGTCGATGTTCTTCATCGATTGAAAATCGATACTCTACAATTCGCCGGCTACAATTAGTCGGGTACTATTCGACGAAATAGTACGATTAACCGGCAAGCACGAATTGCAGAATACACGATTCGCTATCAAAAAGCTTAACTACGTTCATAAAAATATTCCCCCCGCCCTCCCAGGATTTTCCTTATAAAAGTTATTTATTTAATAATATTAAAAAAATATTAATTTTTATCTGTACGGCCGAATGACTATGACTATATTCTTTATCTTTTCTTTGCTTAATTATTCTAATTTTTTGTTTCATCATTTAAGTTTTTGTCTAAATCATTTAAAACGCGATTTGAGTTGGCAATCCAGTTACATATGATAAATCGTCCTTTTTTCGGTTTCAGAATCTGTATTACCCAAATAATCGTCCACGTAATGATCTTCTAGGATGGCTCTACATGCTTCTGGATATATTTTTTAGAATTCCATCGCGTTCCGATTCTTAGCCTCTTGTGATAGACATGTACCACATGTTGATTCAAAAAAATTCTATGCCGATCTTGTAGATATCAGGGCTTCTACTTCTTTCTTTTCCTCTACACAACAACCTTTGTGCACATCTGTCTGTTTCTATTAGCAAATTTTTTGTTCTAAAATTAAGTAAAATACTAAATAGCGAATTATAAAGATCAGGAACTAAAAGAAGACAATCATTTAAGCTTATTCCTCTGCCACGTGTCTAACCATCATATGGCATAAAAAAAAGAAATGGGCTCGACTAAGCTCAGGCGTACGGTCGGAAGACCGCAGAACGCTTGGATGCGTGGTTGTTTTGGAGGTATAGCTTAAAGTGATGGTAATATGGTTAGGTAGAAACCCGATATAAGTAGGCGCCACAGACTTTAATAAGAAAATACTCAACCAGTGCTGAAAGGAGAATAAACCCTGTAAAGCCTGAAACAGGATTTACCCAAAAAAAAGAAATAGAAATGAGTTAACAATTCCCCCGATAAAGTAATTTTATTGTCGATATTCTGACAAAAGAATAAAGAAATATTATATGCCCCTTCCGGCCGCTGTAAGATAAAAGAGTGTCTGGCTGTTATATGGGCTATTGAGAAATTTCGCCCCTACATTGAGGGCTCTCACTTTACTGTCATTACGGACCATCATTCATTAATATGGCTAAATAACTTGCAAAATCCTACTGGAACGTCTCTGTCGATGGGCGATTCGCCTACAGCAACACGATTTTTCTATTATTCACCGTAGAGGCAAAGAACACCGTGTACCTGATGCTCTGTCGAGATCTGTTCCGAAAGTTGACTATATTAATCCTACTCCTTCAACTTCCCTAGTTACTTCACCTGTCCAAGATAAATGGTATCAGAAAACAATTTCTCGTGTCTCTAAATTCCCTAGAAAATATCCTTCTTGGTTTGTAAAGGACGGTTTACTTTATACTCGTTCCAAATTTTGTTCTTCAGACTCTTCTTAGGCTCATTGGAAAATAGTCGTTCCTAAAGAACAACGCAAACGCATTATCTCTGAAAACCACGATCTTCCAACTGCTGGTCACTTTGGAGTTACTAAAACTGTTGCTATAATTGCTATTCATTACTACTGGCCTGCACTTCGTGCAGATGTCATTCGCTATATTCGGCAGTGTGCTGTCTGTTTTGCACATAAAGTCGAACAGTCTGCTCCACCTGGTTTTCTAGCACCACGAGCCAAACCTACTAAACCTTGGCAAATCTTATGTTTAGATATCGTCGGTCCTCTTCCTAGATCCTCCAAAGTACATGCTTTTCTGTTAGTTGTAGCCGACTGCTTTATCAAATTTGCTTGTTTATTCCTCTTACGCCATGCTACTGCTTCTGTTGAGTGTCAAGTTGTGGAAGGCAATATTTTCCTTGTGTTTGGTACTCCACAGTAAATTATTAGCGATAATGGTGTACAGTTTCGCAGTAAAGAATTTACCAAATTACACTCCGATTATCGAACCACTATTCTTTTTAATGCCAAATACCACCCTAGAGCGAATCCTGCGAAGAGAATTAACCGTGCCTTGAAAACCTTAATATCTTCCTATACCACTCAAAATCAACACAAATGGGACGTAGACTTAACCAAAATTGGTTGTGCTATCCGTTCTGCAAAGCACGAAGTGATTGGCTGTTCTCCTTATTACGTATTGTTTGGGCTGGGACATAACTTACTCGGTGACTTATTAGGTCCACCACCTTCTCCTGATTTCACATTATTAGACCCGGATCGTAAAAAAAATTCTGAAAATAAATTGGTTTATCAATTTGACGCTATGATAATCAACATCTGCGCTATAACTTACGACGTATACCCGCCAGGTTTAAATTAGGGGATAGGGTGTGGAAACGCAATTCTGTTCTGCGGATGCTGTCATCATTTCAAAGCAAAACTAGGTCCCAAATTTACTGGTCCTAAGAGACGCAAAAGACGCAAACTTCCTGGTTAAATCGTTCCTTCTCCTTTTGTTTCTTCGTCGATAGCTTTTCTTTTTCCTCTTTCTTTTGGTGTTTTCGTTTTGGGTGGTTGGTTGGCCAAGCAGAGTAGGTCACATTTACGGAGACCTCTTCCTTCAGCGTCCTCCGTGACCATTACATCCGGCCCCTTCTCTCCCCCTGTCTGCATTTCTTCAGGGGTCTTCCCTTCTAATTTCCTCATGGAGATCTTTGGAGACTTGCCCTTTTTATTTCATTTTCCTATCTTCTGTCTTTGATCTAAATCTACTCTAGCTTCCTACCTCACTTTACTGGATGGATGATTGTATGAATGGACCTAAGAGGAACAGGATGGGTTCGCCTTCCCTGTGTTAGTTTCGGCGACAACGAGATCCCGGGAATCAATGGGGAAAATTTTCGCTGCAAATGTGATTTCCTCTTTCCTTACGACTATCTCTTAATAACACTTATGTCGTTTCATCTGTGATAGTTCGTGGCATAGGGTTGTGTTAAGGTCTTCAAGAGATTCCCTTTTCTCACGTTTTCGGCAAGAAGGCAAAATTATGGGCATTCTTTGCTTGCGGGTTGGGATGGGTTTTCTTCGGGGTTTTGGTTTTTAGGCCGCTAACCCTTAAGTTTGACTGAGGGGGGTGGTACTTTTTCTGTGGCTTGGATTTCCTTTCCTTCTTCCACTTCTGCTATTCTTTTAGGTTTCTTTGGAATGACTGGAGCGAAGACAACCTACCTACACAAATCACCTCATCCTTATCCGCAATGCTTCCCTAACCGTAGTAATAAACCTTTTTTGTTTCTCCTGTTTTTTATTTATTTTTATTGGAGGCATTATCGTTTCAGGATATGCTCTCCTTTTATTTGTGTTTTTTTTTATTCTCCTAAGAACCGGCCGAATACCGAGGGACTCAAGTGGGAGCTTGGAGTCAGGTTGTTCTTTCGTGGCGTGTGTGATGTGTGTGCTTGGTAGCTATTTCTGGTTCTTTCCTCCTCTCTCTTCTCATTTCTTCTTAATCTGGGTTGGGTTTCGTGATTTGCTTTGGGTTGGGTAATGGCTTAGGGTTGCTTTCTTCCTCGCAGGGGTTTTGGTTTTTACCGTATATATACATATATATATATATATATATATATATATATATATATATATATATATATATATATATATATTGGGGTTGCGTGAATACTTGTGGTTGGGAATTCATGCATTCTGGGGCTTTTGTGTGGGTACTGAGCATACTAATCTGAACCTTGTTCCCTTTATCTTTTCCACAGTTCCGCAACCGAGGTCACATCTTGCTGGGGGGGATCTGTTACGTGTTTAATTGGAAAACGTTTCTTTTTGATAACGTTCGTCATTTTGTCAAATTTACTTACTAAAAACATCAATTTATTCTTAGGTTGAATGCTTCAAATTCACTATTTCGAACATTTTTACGCATCTCTTACCTTCAGCAACATCTCTGACATTTCCAGTCATTTAATATAAAGCAGTTAGAAAGCCACCTGGGATCTATTAGGGTCAAATAGAAAAAAAAAAGATATTCCCAAAATACATATTTTCTATTACCCATTTTTAACTTTTGGCAGCAATGATTAAAAACAAATTTTCTTAAGTTTGTAAAAGTGCTTTAAATTTTTCTTCCTTCCTTTTTAAGAACGCCCTTGATGGTGGATGTTGATTTTCTAGAGGATTGTTCGTTTCTGGTTACTGGATGCTGAAGCATCATTTTTTTTGGAAAATTCTTACTTAAAGTAATACTTGGTTAAGTAAAAGCATTACTAACGCTTTTAAAGGCGGATATAATCGTAATTATTCATTCGTCCACATCTTCGGTAAGTGGCACATGTTTCGATAATCTCATTGTGATTAAAATCGTTTTCAGGTTTTCGAATATAAACGCATACAATACTAATTCTTTACATATAAAGACACCTCAATCAAAATTACGTTGAATGTTCACCTGTAAGAGTCATAATTAAATGAACAACGTACTTATATTTACCTTCCCTTAGCATCTCTGTACTGTCTACGTTTCTAACGGCATTTCTTCTTAAATTTTCTGCCCACATATCACTGTTACGTTACATCCAAAGTACATGATTATCACTGAAAGGCGAAAGAGCATTGCTGACATCCGTGACCATATACGTGAAGGCTGTTAGATCATTGGGATAGTACCTGAAGGTTGCAAGATCACTCAAGTAGCTTCGTCAGTAAAGGTCAGATCTTTTCTTCGTCACTTGGTTACACGATTGCATTTCCAAATTTCAAATACACCTAGGAGGTTCTTATTGAATTTATACAACGAAAATAAATGTACTAATATTAATTTTGTAATCAAATAATTGACGATTGTTACCTCTTAATTAAATTTATGTATTTAAGGTGCTTCCAGCAGTTCACTTTCACAAAGTTCTTTTATCTAAAACAGGATACATATTCACTAATTCAGTTTTGAATACTTTTGCACTCAATCACAAGGAAAACTTTAATTGAATCATTAAAGGTGACTTGATAGACTGCACCCAAACAAGATGTAGCTTCCATTTTAACCCAATTAATTTTTGCTTCTGTGGCTACATTACCCAACAATTTAACTCCTGTTTTGATTGAAATATACCGGATGTAACGATTATTTGTATTACGGTGAACTATTGCAAGAGTTAAACATTTAATTTCATATGAATTTGTAATTTTGTCTCGTAACCTTTATGTGTTATGTACATTACTTTCTCTTGTGGACAGGGTTGTTCGGGCGAATTTTATTTCCTCTAAATTTCTTGACTACTTTAATTGTTACGGTAGTTATTTACTGTGGACCGAACAAGATTTCCAATTACTGCTATGTAATATAAAATCATTAGTGTTTTACTGAAAAACAAATGGGGTTTTGCTGTATACGGTGTGAAGCGTAAGGTAAGCAAGTTAACTAATTAAATCTTTTTTTTTCCGGGTTTTACTAAATACCCTAATGGGATTACGTGTTAAATTGGCCAGTTCTGGCTACGACCAGTAGGACCTTACAGCGACCGGAAAGGGGATGTAATAATTTTATTTTATTTTTATTTTTTTTAATAATTGAAATTTAAATTGTAAGTGCGGTGGCACAAGCTGTGGCTCACTACTCGCCATCGTAAATTTTAATTTAATTTTTGGTTTTTTTGGGGTTCTGGGGTATGCTATATTTATAGATATGTATATAAGTATATAAAAAATTGTTTACATAAGGACTAAATTACTAATTGCCGGTAATTCTGACAACTCAGAATTTAACATCCCGTGTGATTGTAATTTTTAAGGTATATTGTATTTTAGACAATAGCGAGTAGATTAACAGACAAATTTTAATTCTACTATCTTAAAATTGTTTGTTATACGTTATACGCGTAAGAGTGATTCAACATTTTAGATAGATTGCTTAGTACTGAAAGTCGTTGGTTGAAATTTATTTTGTTTGTGTTGGCAACATATGACGACTACGCTGGTTATAAAGATTATCACATATATTCATGACGGTAGTCTTACATGGATAGGTAATCGTGTTAGTAGTATCTTTGAGATTGACATGCCCTCTGTTAAATGAAATTTATTCATAAAGGCGTCTTTGATGTGTAAATCTCTATTATGTCTTTACGGTATAAATTTTGCTAATTGAAGGTTATCGGAAACCAATGTTTTTTAATTTAATTGCTGGCACTTTCCTATTTAGTAATTAAATAATTATAACTGGTGGTAACTTTTCCATTTAAAATATGTACTATAATACGTTACAACTCCTCATGTTTTTAATTGAGAAAAAGTAAAATAAAATCGGCGTTCACACATAATAGCGTAATCTTTTAAGTTTGTTATCAAAAAACAACTTTATTTCAAACACAAAAGATATTTGAAACTACGTTTCTTTCAAAACTTCAAAACTTCAAAACATTTTACGGGTTAACTACTAGAATTTCCTCATACAATGCCTTATCAGTATTTAACAGGAATTTATTTATCTTTACGTATTACTTAATTTCCCTAAACTCAAATCAGTTACTTTTATTTTTGTTTTTATAGTAACTGCAATACGTTCGCAAATTTTCACATACGTTGCGTTTAATCGACCACAATTTATACAGAATTTGCATACAATTATGCTGACAATTTTAGACCTGGCTACTTTGGTAGTAAAAAAAAACTAATCTTCACAAGGTGTCTCGCAAGTATATAGACATGAATAACTACCGTTTGTTCTAAACACTCTTAAATTTTCCAGGTAATTAATACACACCTTATATCACCTTATATCTAAACCTGTGGTTAATATAGAATATAATAATGTACAAATGTATTAACCATATACTCAAGGACATCTTTCGAACCGTAAACGTGTGTTATTACAACAGCATCAGTTAATTCTGAAATAATTCCTAGCTTTCGAGTACTATTATTAAACATATAAAGCTAATTCGATTATTTACAGTATTTACATTCTCAAAATTCAAATTGGCCAATTAAGCAATACGTGCTACTGAAATTCCAACTTATACAGTTACGAAGCATCTAATTATAAATTTAACACTTACATTTATATCTAAGGAAAACTGTTTGAAGCATTCGGAATGTAGGTGGAATGCTTATGATGTTGATTAAGTTAATTATCTCCACGTTTGTGGTAGCAATGTAATACAATTGCATCAAAAACGTAAAATTAAAAATTGTCATACAATAATCCATTTATTCATTTAATTCCTTTCGCGTACTCTTAATGATGTTAGCTTCTAATTAAACACGTTGATGAACATATTATAATCTCATGTACTGTGGTTTTGTTCAGCGTACATGTACAGCATCGCCTTTCCCATCTCATTCACTTTCTCGGTGGGATTTTCTCGCAGATGGTAATATGGAGTACATTTACCTTTCACACTTAACTGGTTTTGGATGTGTAGTTGTAGCGCTTGTTCGCCGGTTTTGCACCTTGTGCATAGCGAACTTGTGGCACTTGCGAACATATGTAACGATATTGCTGCGCTTATTCAGCCAGTAGAAACGTTGGGAAATCCTAGCGTAAGTTTTCCAAACGCCCATTATCTAACGTCTATAGATACAACTCCTTTCCAGAACTCCGCCGTTGCCAAATCGAAATGTTCTACCCTGTTTCTCTGCAGCTCAAAAACCTTAATGGATCTTTATTGACTTTCCTAATTACATTCTTGTACCATCCATCATTCACTATCATTTCCTTGGTTCCTTTGTTTTTATCCACGTTCGGCCCAATTGATACAGAGCTCGCTAACTAGAAAATCCTTGACTTTGAGGTATATGATTTCGAAAGGGCATTACTGTATTTTTACCCACCTCCCTCCCTCAAACAGATTTTTTATTGTTAAACTAGACTAAGGAGTGATGGTCTAATGGTCCTAGACAGGCTATTTATCGAAGATATGGCATCAGTTTGTCTATAGCCCAACGACCGCTAGCAACTTCCTATACTACAAGTGGATTTGTATAGTCCAGGCGGTTAAAAATATATGTGTCACTAATGATCCAGCTAAAATGATGTTAATTTTTTAGAAGTACTGTAATTGGCACTATAACGGACGAAAAATTATGTGAAAATGTTGGTACAAAAAGGTGGTCCCACTGTAATTCTCTTTCACATCTTTAGGAACTGGTATTTCCAACATCGCTCTAGCTTTAGCGGGGTTAACGTGTAGTTCGGAATTATCGATTTTGTAACCTAACTATATTTATGAAGGACTGGGAAACAGGTGTTTGTTATCATTTATGGTGATATCAGCCTCTTGTATTCTGTTAAACCCTTTATTCATAGTTACAAGAGCTGTTCAAGTGCACATTTGAGTGCACTAATACATGTGACTCTAGATCTTATCCGATTACTCTGTCAATAACGTTTCGCATTGTTCCAGCAGAGCTATCCAAATTGCATTCTACTTATCAAATGGTCCAATACCATTCGCAACGGAAAGCTGTTGCGTTCGCTAACTGCGTTGAACTTCCGATAATCAAAACTGAATCAGAACGTGTTATCTTTGTTATGGATCATGACGATGAGAGATGCCTATGGACTATTAAAGTTTTCTACCATTTATAACTGTAGCATCTCTACCAACTCGCCCTTGAAACATTTTTGCGCCTCCGGTAAGACACGTTAATAGCGCTGTTTATTTGGTGGGGAATTAGTTTTAATAACGTGATGAGCAGTCTCGACTTACCCTAAAGGCGACGTTTGCATGACTCTGTTATGGTCTATCAGCAACTACAGTTGTTGCCATTACAAATTGCGATTGTTTTATGGCGGTGTTTAGTTGCGTTAAAGGCAGGTGACTCCCCGCTGAAGTATCATTCGTCAGGAGCAGCTTCAGTAGCTTTCTATAAGTCCCATCTTAAAATCAGACCGTGATGTAACCCAGGTATTATTAGCACGTATGTAGTCTTTACTCTATCGGTAAGTCATATTGGTACAGGTTTCCTGACATATTACAGCTTGACCAATAATCACCGTGCACGACCCTTGGCTAAATATCCTAATAGAAACCCCTACATTTTTAAATCCTTTTATTCAGCATGTTTAATGACAAATTCCAGTAGCGTCGATGAGTTCCGTTTGGAGATTTCACGTATATCTTCTACCGACTCTAATTTATACTTTCAGATGGTCTCTTGCAGTTTGGGCAAGTATTCTTGGTCACGACTTCTTTATTGTATTTATGATATTCTTTTTTTTTCTGGGCGTAGAAACAAGTTTGTATTTCCATAAGTGCAAAGGAAACCGACTATCGTGGGTTCTTACATGTACGCATTATTAGTACCGCGCTCATAATCGATTAAAGAATGTTGTTTTCACAATTCCTGCAGCAAAATTGGTTTTCGTCAAAAAGTAGACTATTATAGCGCATAAAATTTCGGGTAATTTTGGTACGTCGGCCAGTATAGACAGTTATTAAATTGATACTTATCTCAAAAGATATTTTAGGCCAGGATATATCAAACTAAATGAATTTTAATTGTGCACTCTTGATAAAAATAAGATATTAGTATTCGAAAGCTAGAAGAGACTGCAATTATTGCAGAATTAACTGATGCTGTTGGAATAACATACGTTTACGGTCAATCCAGCCACGAAAGATGTCCTTGTGAATATGGTTAATTCGTTTGTACATTATACTTCTATATTTATCACTGGGAAAGTGCAACAAATAGTAGTTGTTTATATATACATACCTACGGAGACACCTTGTGAAGATTAGTTTTTTTTGCTACCATAGCAGCCGTGTATAAAGTTGCTATCATAATTGTATGCAAATCCTGTATAAATTGTGATCGATTAAACACAACATATGTGAAAATTTGCAAACGTTTTGCAGTTAGCATTAAAACAAAAATATAAAAGTAAAATAAAAGTAACTGACTTGAATTGAAGCCCCTGAATTAAGCAACACGTAAAAATAAATAAATTCCTGTTAAATACTGATAAGGTATTGTATAAGGAAATTCAAATGATTAACCCGTAAAATGTTATGTAGTGAGTTTTGAAAGAAACGTAGTTCTAAATATCTTTTGTGTTTGAAATAAAGTTGACTTATGATAAGAAACTTAAAAGATTACGCTGTTGTGTGTGAATGCCGATTTTATTTTACTGTTTCTCAATTCAAAACATGAAGAGTGGTAGCGTTAGATAACGTATTATGGCGTATATCTTGAATCGAAAGATTATCACCTTTTGTACTTATTTAATCAATGAATAGGCAAGCGCCAGCGCTTAAATAAGAAAAATTGGTTTCCGATAATGCTCAATTAGTAAACTTTATGCTTTAAAGACATAATAGAGATTTAAACATCAAAGACGTCTTTATGAATACATTTTAACAGAGGACATGTCAATCTCAAAGATACTATTAACATAATTACTTATCCATCCAAGACTACCATTACGTATAAATCTGATAACTTTCATAACCAGTGTAGTTTTCATAACGCATGTCTCAAAAGTTTTGGCACAAAATCCAATGGATGTAAAATACGCGAGGATGATAAAATATTAGGTTGGCTTTGGAAACAAACATTCTGTGAAGGTTTCTCTTCACTTTCACAGTTCAGTTTTAGAAATCAGTAATACTAAAATGGCTCACAAATTAGATCTTCGTAAAAGTATTTGCAGTCTAGTTGGGAAAATACCTAAGCGTGAAATAGTTCGCATTTTGGAAATTAAAAAAAAATTCCATAGAACTATTACCGCACAATAGGGGATTGTGAACAAGGTATACCAAGTACAAATCTCCGAGAAACTGGAAGACCTAAACCAAGACCCAAGCCAGAGCAGTCAGGTTAGAAAGAAGAGCAATAAACAGGGTTGTAATGTCGGTTGGGAAATTAACAAGGGAGGATAGAACTTCTAAGGCTACAGTTTGCAGGGAATTGGTTAGTAATGGCCAAGAATATCCAAAAAGAAGAACATGACTAAAATATGCGCCAAATCAGTTGGTACGGATACCATGATGTCGGCAATTAATGCGAATATATTTTGTTAACAAAAGGGCATTGTTATTGATGCTAAAGAATAGTTCACTATGAGAAACTCTGAATCAAGGGTAACGGTGGTTTACATACTGATAACCTAGAAACCTGCTCAGAGAATGTTAAATATAAAGAAAAAGCAAAGTTTGTTGATAAAATTTTAGTCTGGTGCACGATTTCTATAAAAATGATGCCGAGGCCTTATGAGGGGTGTATAACAGGCGAATCACTGGATAGTCAGCGCTATATTTAGAATTATCTAGTCAAACTGAATGATGTCATTAATGAACAGCATGCTGAAGACGATATAATGTTTTGGCCAGACTTAGCAGCATACCATTACGCCAGGGAAACTCAGAGCTGACTCCACGCTCATAACATACCATTCGTACCACGAAACGACAACCCCCACTAATCTAACTCAGTCCCACCAAACAACAGAATTTTGGGTAGTTTTGAGTAACTTTTCTACTCAAAACTACTACTATGATGGAGGATGGCAAGCCGAAAATGAGCAGTTAAGACGGAACATTTACAGAAAAATTCGAGATAAAGATATTACAGCAGCACAAGACCTGATGCGAAATGTTCGTAGAAAATTGCGTCTTGTGGAAGATGACTGATCACTTCATTTAATTTAAGTTCTCAATTTTGTTAATTATAAGTCTATTAATTGTGTTTCATAGCTATAAGTTTAAATAAAACATATTTGTTTATAAAACAGAATATAATATTCTGCGCCAAAACCTTTGAGACACGTTATATTGACAACACAAGCAAAATGAATTTCAACCAATGACATTCGATACTAAACAATCTAACTAAAATGTTGAATCACTTTATAAAAGTGATTCAACATTTTACTAGCGGGACCCGTGTGCTTCGCTGCAGCTACAAATGCTTGTCGGAATAAAATCAAGAAGAAAGTCGTCTATAATGATGTAATTAAAAATTAATAATAATTTTTAACCCATTACTGCCCAGAAAAAAAACGTTTGCAATTATTCTTTCCTTAATACGGCCTAGTGATTAGGGTTTCAAATGACCCAAAAAAAATTTTTTTTGTAATTTGTCACCACCCATAGTCCAACAAACCCCCGTATCATATATGGTCCGCTGAGCACTTACGGGAGCTAGTTTTTATATAATGGGATATTCGTTAGTATAAAAGAAATAGACATAAATACAAAAGAAATACACAATAATAGGGAAGAAAGGTAAACACTTTAATGCTTCTTCGCTAAAACTACAGCTATATATGACAAACAATAAAATAATCGAAGTTATTTAGTGTGATAAGGATAAAAACAGTCAATACACAGTCCTATGCTACATTTACCACACATTCTACGAGCTTTAGTAGAACATTCCGGACCAGTACAACGTCTTCGTTTGTTATCTGATATTTTCTGTACCAAATGGTCTCTTCTGTCATATGCCATAATTTGTTGAGCTTCTAAAGATTTCGAAGATTTTCCTGGCCCCTTCGGTAATGTTGCATATGATTTCAGATATGCCAAAACGATTTCTCTCCGAAATTGTAATTGTGGAATATCACGTACTGAGTGACGGTATAAGAACCAAGTATTGTGTACGGAAGCATCAATTAACCAGGAAAATAATGCCCAGTACCATTTCTTGTTGCGTATCTTAAATCGATAATTTGCAATGTTTTTATCTATCCGATTAGTTCCGCCCATGGATGTATTATACCTATCAAAAATAAATGGCCTAGGTATCTGTATCTGAGCCTTGTGTTTCTGCGAATATCTTTTCACATTGGTAATTGGGTTAACACCATAAATATTTGAAGCAACATTTACTACTGAATTGTCCTTCCATTTACATAATAATATACCATCAGTTTTGCTTATAACATTTTCACAGTGTCCTCTGCCTTTATTCATAAATTTTTCTTTTGTAGGCATTGGACAGGGTTTTGAGATTCGGTTCTCCCTTATTGTTCGACAACCACCAAATCCATTGTCCGCCAGATATTTGAGTAAATTGCATCTTGTGAATAGATTGTCAAAATGAAAATTAGAACTGAGATTTTGGAGATGTTCGGGGAAGTCCTTTATGATTTTTATTAACGGCGCTGCAGCTTTCCCAATCGATTTTTCTATTTCTTCATTGGTTGAAACTGATTTTCCTTGGTACACTTCAAAATCTATCAAATAACCCTCACTCGTATTTAGGGACCACACCTTGTATCCAAACCGGATCGGTTTACCTCTGATAAACTGCTTTATTCCATGTCTACCGTAGTATTTTACCATACTCTCATCAAATGATAAATTTTGCACTGGAACAAAATTTTCTGTAAACTTTTTTTTCAGTCAATTTACTATTGGTCGGATTTTCCAAATTTTATCACCACCAGGAATGAATTTTTCGTTGTTCGCAAAATGTAAAAATCGTAAAATTTGCTCAAAACGATTTCTTCCCATTGCGTTGGAAACTAATGCATTCAATCCATCTTCGTGATGCTCCCAATACATTCTTTTGCAAGGGACTCTATTATAGCCACTCAAGAGTAAAATACCAATAAAACATTTTATTTCTTGTCCAGTAATGTTTGGTGCAGAATTCAAAAAGGATGCATATCTATTTGTCTCTTCTACTAAAAAATCGATTAGGTTATCGTCGATAAATGATTCATATAATTCAACAATTGATTTCGAAGAATGCCTTTCATAGTTTGGTTTAGGAAATTCTCTCGGTAAATACATAAGGTCACCTATGGTGTAGTCCTGTTTTCTACTATATCTGGCAATGATCTGTCAAAACTCGTGGTCTCAATTCGGCATCAGCTAATAGCTGGTTTCTATTAAAATTGTTAAAATCTCATCTAGAATCTTTATCACCGGAATCCTCATGACTAACTAAAGCAGGTTCAGGTGGTGCAATAAAAAGATCGCCTTCAAATTCCTCTTCATCATCAGCCAGTAATATTTCCTGGGCTTCCTGAACTGAAAAACCTGCTTCGAGAATTGCTGCCAAGCCGCTGCAAATAAGACATTTGTTAGGGGCTAATATCAAAATTTCATATACCATTAGTTTATCGGATATTGTATAATTCTTCCCTCTAAGTTACTGTCTGAGAGCAAAAACTGAAAAATACAGAATTGAAAAAAAAAACGCTATCACAAGTGCCCAGCGTACCAAAAGTGGTACTCTGCACTTTAGTCATGAATAGCTTTGACTACATTTTTTTTTTAAAGATAATGATTATCGATCAATAAACATACATCATTTCTAAACATATTTCAATGGATTTTTTTTATTTGAAAAAGTAATACTTGCTCAATATCCATATTTCGATCAAAATACGTGAAGCACAAAATTATAACTTTTTGTCGACCCGTCTCGTTGAGAAGAAAGAGAGCCACTAGCTACCTGACGACATAAATTCAAAACTAAGGGTTCTTAGAAGAGTGACGAATGATAAAATCGCTGCCGCTTAGCTTGCCTTCTCAGAAATGGTAGATTAAAAGTTATGTGGTTTTAAGACCATATATGGGACGCTGGGCTGTAATGGTTTAATTACATATTTACCTTTAAACTTGTTCGTTCATAACAAAAACCTATGATAATATCGTGATGTAAGTTTATACGTTGTACAAAAGAAAATATTATTTAAATTAATGCTTCTTGGTATACTACATTTTTAGTCTTCCCTCCTGACGATAAAATATATAGGGTGTTCTTGTTACTGGCTCTTGAACATGCTACATAAAACTGCCCATAAGGAAAGCAAGAAGAGCACAAATCAATACCAACAACAGCAAATGTTTGTCTTGAGCCTTGTTTATTGTGAGAGCAAAAATTTTTATAGGAAACTGGAATCTTCTAAATTCAAACGAATAGTGGCTAGGTATCATGGGTATCATTGGAATGCGTGGTATTAAGATAGTTTCACCTTTTGTACAACCAGTCATTACAGCAACCTCTATATTTATTTGAAATCTCGAAACTCTCCCCCCGGGTACCGTTACAAAGTCTTGGAGGGCTAAAATTCCTTAATAGCATAATTGGTGTTCCGACTTTTACGAATAAATTATGAGGAGCTATTCCAGAAAAGTTAAGGGGGTTTAAAAATTCTGTTGGGTGGCTGACTACCACTTCTTCAACTAAAACAGAATCAATAGAAGGGTAAGTTTTTATGTCTCCTGTAAGTTTTTTTAAGCAGATGATTGTTTATATCATTAGCAGTTTTATTTTTTGGGAACAGTATTGCTCTTTCGAACAACCATAAATTTGTTTCTGTATTTAAGTTTACAATATCGGGATAAACTTTATCAATCAGCTCTTCAACAGTGTTCACTAAGTTTGCAAGATCATGTGGTATGTCTATATTACCATTCCACGCTCTAGTAGCTGTCGGTTACCTATTTTTAAAAGTAAATTTGAAAATACACCGGCTAATCTGTCTCTGTTTAGGTAGACTCTCATATTAACTATGAGGGTTAATTTATGAACCTTACTCCATATAAAAGGTGACTCTATGGATGCCTTAGTTTTCATCGGCTCTAGTATCTCTTGGAATAACTGGGAGAGTTTGCCGAAAATCATCGGAAAATAGAACAGTCGCTCCTCCCATTAATTTATCGTTCTCTTTTAAATCTTGTAACGAAATAATTTGTGTTTTGGATACTTAAGTTACTTTGGTACTTTTCTATAAATTTCTGTACAAGTTGTACATATTTACTCAAACCTTCTTTCTAGAAATGCTTACGTTGTTTCTGTTCATAACCTGAACTACATAATATTTCTAAGTAATTTTAGTACTAGTCTAATATAAATTTTCGTACCTTTGGTTATTCAAACGTTATAAATTCACATTTAAATATTTCATTTAAAATCTACATTGTTACTCCCTCTAATGACGTATCCTAAAATATAGGTAATTACGGTGAACTATATTACAAGCTTTTAGAAGTCCTCTCTAGATGGCGTTAGTGGAGAAATCACAATTTATAATTTTTGGCCATTTACTGATATAGATAACATATTGATAACATTAGATTTTGAATAATACAATTTTAACATAAAAATTACGTCTTCTTTCTTCCCTGTGGCGTCCATTTTGCAAGCTGAAAATTTTTTATGCCTTCTTCCTTATAATATAATACGATATAAATAATCAGATATATCTTCAAGAAGCATATTTTGCAATAAAAGAATTGGTGCTTTTCTAATTATTATCTGCAAGTTTTGTTGCTCGCTTACATGCGGTTTTAGAAAAATTTTCTTCGGCAAGATCGCAGTAAGTTACAGATGAATTTCTCTAATTTGTTAGTAATAATTGACTTCTTTCCTAGCGTTTAAAGACGTTTTAATCAAAACACGAATTATTGATGCTTTAGTAAAGAAAGGAAAGCACTTCGATAGCTTGTCACTTGGCCCGTTCTATCTAAGGGGTAACGAATAAAGATTATTTACTTACATAATGTTAATTACCTTCTCCTTTTAGCTTCAACGAATTACCTGGTCCTTTTAATTTCAACGAAGTACCTTCTACTTTAACTTCAACGAATTTTCTACTTTAACTTCAACCAATACCTCCATATATCTACATTCTGGTTTAACTTTGGAATCGTAACTAAAATCAACCCGGATCGTGACAATTTCTGCATCGACTGAACAGAATTACTACCTGCTTATATAAAGGTTAGATCATTCCTTTTTCTATTATCACATGAGATTTAACTGAATAATTATTGTGTAAACCTTCCGACAAGTAGTGATCAAGTACACCTGCTGAAAATAATTAAACCAATTAGTCCGTTATAACCATATCTTAACCTATATTTTTATACCTGTTATCACTATATCCTTATTGCTGTATCCTTAATCTTTCACTTCATAACCACGTGACCTTCATCACCTGTTCTTCTACCATTATTTACTTCCCTCATTTTGTTTTGTAATTATAATAGTAACATTTAACTGTACTTATTTTGGCTGCCATTTTTGTATTGTGCGCCGCATCACTTTAATTGGGATGCGTAAAAGTAGCTTCACTACCGTTATATAACCATATGTTTATATTTCATTGGCGTAGACATTAATTATTAATTTTTCTTTCTTTTTCTCTCTTGAAATTTATGCATTTATTAATAAATTCCCATGATACTAGATTCATTATTGTTTTAAAAGATAAAATGCTTTCTGAGCTATAAAATTTGTACTCATTATAAAAATTTATTTCTTTTGTGTAAAGCACCGCAAGTTGTTTGTTTTTTTTTTAATTATTTGGTAATAATTTACGCTTTGTAAAGGCGTCAAAATATATTCTCTTTTAGGTTATACAAAGGAAGGCCTTCCCTTGAAAAGGGGAATTATGTAAGTTTTGTTTTTTCTAGGATTAATTAAACCATTACTGGTTCGCAGTTGTCGAACACCAGTAGTTTACTTGCGAACGGTATTTACTTTTTTTTTGTGTACATTTAGGTTATTTACATATATTTTTTTTGTGGAAGATTAATTGGATTCACACCCTCCATTATTTAGTTTTTTTTTATTTTAAAAATAAAATATACAGTCGTTTATTTCTCACTACAACAGTGTAATTATTCCTATTTCTTCTTGTACTTCCCTTTCCCTACAATCTCCTTCCTCATTCCATCCTGCACCTCTGTCCAAGAGTCGAGACAGCGGTGAATCCTATCTCTATATGGGGGAGCGGCTCTTGGCGCCGGCATCTTTAACATACTTTCTTCTCTCACCCCGCCCGAACCGACATTATTGAGCTAGTTCGGTGCGCTCACTATCTGTGAATGAGCAGAGAATCCTTTCCTTCCTCCTTTTTCTTCCAGCTCCCCGTTTAATCACGTAACAATCTTTTAATGTTCTATTTATAGCTTCTATTCCTGCTTTATGAGACATTGTGCACTCATCTCAAACTATTATTTTACACTCTCTTAAAAGTAGTGCCTTTCTTAATATTGCGCACTCGAGTGTCACTGTATGTTACGTTTAATGGAAGTTTAAAAGCAGAATAAGCAGCTTTTCCTCCTTCTATTAGAATAGCAGCAATTCCAGAGGGTACAACAGCTATAGCAATATTGCACTCGGATATAATTTTAGCTACCAGTAATTGAATTGAAAACGTTTTGTCTGTTCCCCCTAGTGCGTCAAGAAAGAATATCTTTCCCTGATTGTTTCAAAATTTTATTATAGACATTGGTCCTTCATTAAAATAATTTCACTTCCCTTCACATATAGTTTAAGTTTATTGATGTCTACGATGTTTCACTAAATGTCAAATTCAAAAATACATTATTACAACGCGGGGTTGCTGTCAGACCGCAATTTCTCAGAGTTTTACCAATCTTAGAATACATTTTCTTTTCAAGAATCATTTATACTTCATTATACATCAAATCGTTATATAATATGTTGAGATCTGGAAATTTTCTCTGCTCGTTACGATAAATGTCTTCAGTTAAACTGTCTCAATGTTTTAGCCATAGACTGAGAGGATTCAAAAGATTGCAAAAGGCCAACATCACAACAAATAGATCCCTTAGCAATTTTGGTGCTTCTGATAAGGAGGCTTGATAGAGAGGTTTGTCCCATTGAAAGAAGCAGACCTTGAGCGTGACATGCTGATTGAAAAGTTGGGTACTCTCTACCATCAACCTTTTTTAATTGATTAAAGGATGTGGGTCTTCTAACGTGGTGTAGTAGGAGACGTAAATAATAGCACTCTGAATTATTTGGATGGACAGTGCCCAAGAGCATCGCCTTTTCTGATTCCAGGAAAACCTTCGACTGCTGAACCTTGCTTTCTTTTTTGAAATGTTTTTCCATTCCATGTGTAATAAGATGGTACTTCGAGATATAACAGAGTCTTAGCAAAATCATCTTTCGAACATATATCAAGGAATCCCGTGAGAGTAGCATGAGGAGGTTCATTAATTTTATCCAAATTATTTATTTTTGTAAAATATACTCGCTGCCGTTTTCAAAATGAACAGCTAAGTGAATTACTGGGGGATTGCGGTCATGAATAGGGAAGCATAATATTCTCCACACAGTTTCAGAAGAACTAATGCAACGCCCTGTTTGGTACTAGTACACTTCGTCATCTTCTTTGTTCATAATCGCAAATGTAGCTTGATCACTGTCTTTGTTTATATACCTACAAATATATTTTATGGACTTAACGGAATTACAAAATTCTACATTAATATGTGCGTTAAAGGTTTTCGATAAAACAGGGCAATACGGTACTACATAGCGGTTGTCGACAATTATATCAGTTTTACCTATTTTGATTTCCTCAACTAATCCTCCCATTTCAGGTGATCGTCTTTTATAAGTATCCGTCTTTCCCTGTTAATGTCTCACTTAAAAAAGGCCTAGGGTATCTCTTAGCGCACTTACCTGTAAAGAACCAGCGTCCTTTACGTATGCTTTTTAGAATAAATTATTTGCGGACCATCCTATATCTAAAATTTCAAAGGTTTACGCGATATTGCACAACAAATAATTTATTAATCACCGCTGACTTGTATTTCTAAAAACCAGTAAGTTTTTGCACGTCAGAACGATTTCAACCAATCAAATAACGGCATCCCCCGCACGGTAGCCGCGAAGGCGCCCACAGATGCACCTTTATAAACCAGCGACGCCCGTGAAGAAGGATGATGAATCGAAGTAGATTCAAGTCAAGCCGATATCCAGTAGCCGTCCACACCGATTGCTTCGTGTAAGCACCGACCTGTTAATCACCGCCGAAGAGTCCATCGCGATCGTGTGATAACGCGCACCACCTCGCACCGGGCAACCTAAAGTTTAATCCTGTACTGCCATTGATAAACACGTAAGTAGTAAAGTTATAAAATCTGACAACTTACAATCAAACACTACAGAACGTAAATAACGCCGGGCACATGGTGGAAAGGCGGATGTTATTCAACACATATTGACACTTAAGCATAAAAAGGCAGGTATTACTGCTTCTATTAGCAAAGTGTCTTTTTTCGTAAGAACACATTTGGGAATGAAGCAGAAAAGCTAGCTGCGATTGAACGTACTTGGTCATATCATATGTGATCCAGGATTAGTCCTTTCGTTCTATGGATTGCACTAGTAAGCTAATAAGTAGTTGCTTCCAACAAAAATTGCATGTGCTAGAACCAAAAAGAATCATTAAGCTCCATACAAGATGATCTTGAAAGGTCAATTTTATAACAATCAATACCGATTGTTCAAATTACGGGAGCGTAAAAATTTGTCCTGTACTCGTAAGAGTGAAACTTCTGACAATATATCCGGATATATTATTAACCATTAATTAAAATTAATTATTATTATTAATAAATACGAATTAACAAGAAAAGTAATCGCAATGTGCGCTCGCAACATAAATTTCAATTTTGGAGGAGCAGCAAGACATGGTCAAAATAGCGTCTTTCATAAGATTCAGCAGTTACTTAAAAACTTTTAATTTGGGTAACTGTGTGCTCATATCCTTCATAACTTTATTCAAACATCAACAGACTTCTTGCTCCCGGAGTTATAACCTTACACTAACGCCAAGAGTGCCACGCAGTAGATCCCGACGTCACTGCAAACACAAAGTACACTAACACCCAAAGTGCCACGCAGTAACACGTCACTGCCAATACTTGAGGGTGAAGGTTTGTTACAGGCTGTAAAGACCTACGACCTTTCTCTTAGTCCATCCGGTTAAGACAGGCCATAGCCTACGTCTTCTGAGTATTACTGAGACCCGCTCAAACACATACATACAATACATACAGACAAACACAATAATCGTACACGGTGTCTTTAATCGCAGGAGGGTATACACGAAACCTGTTGCATAAATTGGAATTCAGAATAAACCAGCGCAGAACACCTAGTGTTAAAGCATTTGTACATAAGTTAGGAGAATCCGTCGGAGAGTACAACATTAGATAGTACGTAAATTATCCCCTGTTTGCCGATATTAAATAAAATAACTACGACCTGGTGTATATTACGATTTACCGTAGTAAATTCATATTTTTTTAATATCCAGTATTTCGTTCTCCTAATAAATTGTATTTAATTAGATTTAGTATAGAAGTCCGTAATTAATCCAGTTAGATAAATAAATAACAAAGTCAAACCGGTTACAATTAAATAAAGACACAACAGGGAAGAGAAATTTGACTCTCCATTTTCCTTCTATTTATGTTATTTTGACAGTTTCTTTCCTCCATTCCTATTGGGTCCTAAATTTCTAAGATTTTTTGCTCAGGATACAGGCACATCCGCAATAATCCGCTCTTCCGGTGTACATAATATTTCTTGCCCATAATTAAATTCTTTGAATAAAAACCAGCCAAAAATGTGAGTCCACATGATGAAAAATTACAAATATAGTTTAATAGGACTAAGGGGACTACCCGTTGATACACCATCAATTTGTTCACAAAATTTATTATTCCGCTGAAAATAAGTTGTAGTAAGACAGTGCTGAAAAAGGAATGGTTATATTCTTTGGAAAAAGATGATCAACATATTCAACAGTTTATTTTCAGTCCTTTATGGGGAGGAAACTTATTGTTCTATCAGACAATTTGAAAAATTAAGAAAACGTGAAGCACAATTATTATCGCCGAGAGCAAAAAATTATCCCAAATTTTCTCTATATTAAAAGAAATTTTAATAACAAACAAGCTAATAATATTTATTGAAGAGATGAAAATACTCTTCTGCGTAATCAAATACCTATTACTAGGAAGTTATTGGATAAAACCGATAGAAATATTTTATACACTGCCGAGCAAAAGATTTAGGTCACTTGACATAACTTAAGAAACTACACATAATTTCAAAAATAAACTAATAAGGGAGACATAGGTGTAGTAGGTGCTGAAAGTTATATTGTTGGCGTCTATCATATTTTGTCACCGTATTCGCAAATTAGTCCTAAGTAAATATTCACATTTTTTTGTTTATTTTTCTGTTAAGTATTAATGTTTTTTTCTTTGAATCCTATTCGTTATATGGTTTACTGTGGGTAGTGACGGTTTACTGTTCTTATTGTTTATGTACCATGCCATAATGCCACTAGGTCCTATTGTTGTGGCATTAATTGTAGCGTTGGTACAAGATGGTAGAGGACAACGTGAAACCGCCAGAATCGTTGGTAAGAGCCTATTCGCTGACAAGATGTATACCAGCGTTATTAGGAGAATAGTATTATAACCAGAAGACCCAGTTTTGGGCGAAAAAGAGTCACGAGGCAAAGTGATGATCGATTTGCGGAATAGAACATCTTCTGCGGTTATGCTGCGAAATCATCTTCAGGAGTTGTTAATGTTACCGAATGATCAGTTACAAGAAGGTTTCGTGCTAATGGATTGTCTTGCAGAAGGATGGCTACAGGGCCAACGTTCAACCGCCAACATCGTATTGCAAGATTGAATTTTGCTGGAAATCACGTGGCATGACACGATGATGACTCAATCAAGGTACTCTTTACATATGAGTTGCGTTTTTATCCCAAGGGACCATGCGAACGTCGACGAGTATGAAGAAGACGCGGAGAAAGATACTCCTCCGTTTGTATTGACGTTAGACGTAAATTTTGGGGGTGGGTCTGTTATGGTTTGAGCAGGTATCAATTCAAAAGAACGCACAGAGTTGGTTTTTGTAGAGGATGGCTCTCTAACAGCCCACAGAAACATAACTGGAAGATCATGTTAGGCCTTTCATAGTCAGTACGAGCGAGCAAGACATCTTCATGCATGATAATGCAAGACCACACGCTGCCAGGATTGTCAGTGAATATCTAGATGAAGTAGAAATTACGCGGCAGCATGCAATTCAGATATGAATCCCATCGAACACGTCTGGGATGAGTTAGAGCGACGTATTTGAAAACGTACACCTGCCCCAAGAACTGCCCAGGAGCTGAGAGATTTGCTATTGCAGGAGTAACATAGATCAGAAATGTAATTCTTAATTTAGTTCAGAGTATGCCTCGTCGAATGCAAGCAGCCGTTAATGCAAGAGGGGGTAATACACATTATTAATTATCATCAATTTTTCAATAATGTTAAGTTTTATTCATTCTTTTCGTTCCCAATAACAATAGTCGACCTTCATTTAAATTGTACAGTTACTCCTTTTCTAGAATAAATCATAAAATAAAAATTGATTGTGATGTCTGATTCCACATTTAAAAGCCACCAAAATGCAGTAGGTAAATTTACAATATGCAGACATAAGCTGATGCATTTTATTTTTAAAATTATTTGTAATTTCTCGAGTTATTTTAGTGATCTAAAATTTTTGATTGGCAGTGTATTTAGAAATTTCATCTGTATTAAATATGGAAGATTGGGATAATATTGATTCTATAAGGTTTACATCTATGGAAACATATTTTGACATCTAATGTCAAAGTCAAAAATTGCATAATTATACATCTTGATTTTGGACTTTGACTTTTGTATGTCTAGGTTTTTTGCTGTGTTTCCTACACCTTGAAGCAAATGCTTTACCAATTATATTTTAAAATTGCACACCATTATAATTTAACATAAGTAGTTGAAATTAAAATTAAAATTAAAAAATTACATAAAACATTCTGCATTATGCTTTACAGTGTTAATGACACTTGCACTTATTGACAGTCATTTCTTTGTTAGATTTAACTGGATTATTTTATTTGATGTCATGTTTATATTTGTGAATGCTTCTATCGATTTCAAATTGAAGTTTTTCACAACTTTACATTTACGTCATAACTTGATTAAATTTTGTTAAATCTGTTTTTTGGCTGGCGTTTTTCATCGTTAGCCTTCGACCGCAAGAGGGTGTTCTGATTTGTCATCTTTAAGACAGCTTAACAATATTTAATTTTCAATGATCTTGTTATTCTTTACTAAAATTTAATTCTATAGTTGGCTATAACGTTTCTCAAACTGTTATATTGATAGCAGGCTTATGTTTATGTTGTAATTTTTCAAGTTTCACAAAATTGCTTCAACATATTTAACGACGCCATGGCACACATGCCGTTTTACAGGAAAGAAGGCATAATACGGCCAATAGTCATAGAAATATGTGTAACCGAAAGCCAGTCGTCGTTAAGTTCTTCGTCGTCATTGTCTTGCACGTCGTTATCATTGTGCATGTCGTCGTCAGCTTTTTCGTCATTTTTGTGATCCTGGACCTCAGGTGCGGCAACTGGAGCCCTATCAATGTCATTGCCCTCGTCCTGTATGATGTTATATGATGTTAAGTATCTGTTCTTGTGCACTTAGTTGTTCTAGTAAGTCCGGCAGGTCCTGAGCGCTACGTTCCAGTCGTTTCGTGTTGTGTGTGAGAGTGTCCATAAAGCTGTCCTCATCGCTACTCTCTGCAACGATGGTTTCATTACAAAAGACAGTACGTGTTTCGCGAAGTAGTGGTTGTTGGCGTAACGCGTCGTTATCGTAGTCGTCGTAATTGTAGCTGTAGGAAGGGTCCAAGCCTACGTCGGAGTCGTAGTCACCAGTGTCGAGGTAATCGTTTCCAGTACAGCAGGGACATACTCCCTCGTCACTGGAGAATCTGCTGATTAAGTCATCACTATCATCGGTATAGTCGTCTAGGTCCGCGTCACTGACAGTGAAGACTTTGGCATTGGTCAGATCAAGTATTATTGTATCCGTATGAGGATTTTACTCTTGTAGAGAGTCCGGGACTACGGTCTTCTGTTCATATATTTCGTCGTCGCTGGATTAAGGGTCCACGTCAATAAGAGGGGATGGAGAGGGAGGAATATATAGCACCACAGGTGAATAGGATGAGGAAACCCGACGAATGGGTGTTGGCGGAAGGTCGGGAAGCGGTGTTGAGGAAGCAAGCGGTATAAAGTCTAAGGAATACAGAATTTCCTCAGGGGATGGAGACCGGGAGGTAACATAAACCTGAAAAAAAACAAATAAAACGTTAGAAATGCATCAATAGTGAAAGAAAAACAAAAAAACTAAAAACATAAACCTTTGTGATTTTTGCCTGAGGCAATTCAGTGTTGCCAGATGAAGAAAATGATGGGGAACTTGCTATTGAATTCATCCTTAGTATTTGATTTGTTCAACTACAGAATCAGTTGTGCGAATAATTTGTAAAATTTTTCATGAAGTAATTTTTGTGGACTATAATTATCCATAAATCAATAATTTTCCATAAATTCTTTAAGGACTTGTAACAATTTCGAAAAGTTATTTTTTGGATTTTTAAAATTCTGTTAAGAACTTAGAATAGTTTCAAGAACTTGTTTGACTTGAATGAATTTCAAAAAGTTAGTTTTGTACTTGGAATATTTATCATAAAGTTATGTTCGTGGCCTTTGTATATTTTCAAAATTTTGTTTGCGCACTTAGAATGTTCTTATTTTGTAGCCGCCGCAGTAGTGGACAATACTGTGTCAGCCGTAAACAGGGGTAAGAAATCACTTTCATATATTACTGCACTAGATGGCTAATTTAAGTTCTTTGGATTTGTAGGTACGTCACAATCATGCGTGGCTTATGATGGTCCCATAGCGGTTGGTGGACGACTGAACATCATAACCCACGTTGCGATACTACTGCGGGATTTCGATGTGGTATTATCACGCAATTGCGAGCAGGCAGACGTGGATGAAATACTGCTCACCCTACAACCTGTACGTTAGTCGTATGAGATTAGATAGTCATCCATGAGGGAAGATCAGGTAGTATTGTACCATGTCTTAAGTCCTGCTTGCATTTCAGAATTTGGGGATGAATGGACTCCAATTGCGGAATAGCGTTCATCGCCAAGCTCTGTAGCGCAGCCGGTGCTGGGAGAGATGAATCTCCGACTACTCTGACACCTGCATACGCTGTAGATGATCAGTCGTCCACATCTGCAACACACGCTGAGGGCAGAACAGTAGGGAATCCATTTGAAGGTTTACTGAGCCCCGCTTCTACCGTAGAACTTATTCGTGGTGGATTGAGTGCTTGCGTTAAACGGAGAAGCATTGCTAACAATGAGTTTGTTTTCAATTATGACCCTAATCGTCAAAAAGTCTTTTTACAGTATTTGGATGCAACCAATTTATATGGATGGAGTATGCGGCAATATCTCCCACATGATGGGTTTATGTAGTTAACTAAAGAGGAAATTTATCACTTTTATGTATCAAAGGTTAATGATGGTGACGATTTTGGGTTTGTACCAGAGCTTAGTATACAATATCCGCGCCTACTGCATGATGAGCACAATGATTATTCTTTTTGTCCAGAAATGATTTGCGCGCCACGTTCCAAGGAGGAAAAATTAATTCCAAATCGTGTGATAAGTCCAACTTTGTTATACATTGCTGGTATTTAAAACAATGTATACAACATGGGTTAATTGTGACTCGTATTCATAGAGTTTTACGGTTTCGTCAAAGTCCTTGGTTAGTACAATACATAGACCTCAATACAGTTCTCCGAAATCAAGCCAAGCACAAACTATGTCGTATTTGGTAAACAATGGAGAATGTTGACAAATGAAGGGTAATCAAGTTATTAACGCATTGAGAAAGTAACGGTCGTCGTTTGGGTCTAGCACGGTACGTCACAAAACCGCAATTTAAAATTTTATTTAATTCACTGACAAATTATTTGCAGTAGAATTGTCGAAGCAGGCCGTTACTTATGACAAACTCGTATATGTCGAATTTAGTATTTTAGATCTTTCCAAAGTTATAATGTATCAATTTTTTTACGATATCTTGCACAACCATTATAGTAATAATGTAGCGTTGCTCTACACAGACAGATTATTTATTTGTCGAGATAACAACTGATGATGTGTATGCACATACGCGGAATAATGTTGATGAATATGACACACCCAACTATCAAAACGATCTGCATGGTATTACGACAAATACATCTGTCATCGGAAGAATGAAGGGTGAGTATGCAGGCAAAGGTATTCAATATTTTTATGGTGCAGGCTCAAAATCGTATTCTCTAAAGCTTGCTGATGATCAAGTGGTTAAGAAAGCGAAACGTGTTAAAAAAGTGCTGATGAAAGTAGACTACAAAGCTGTTGCAGAGGCCTCTGGTAGAACAGTAATGTGTAAACTGTTCGTGTTTAGATCAACTTTACATAATATATACACTGAAATGTTAAACAAAATCGCTTTTAGGTCCCTGGTTGACAAACGGTATCGATTACGTCATACGTGTCCTACATTAGCGGGGGCATTGGTGAATTCCGAAATTGGAGAACGTTGGTAGTCTGAGCGGTCTACTGGAGGTTACTAGGCAAATTAATTTGTATAATCCAGAGTAACTGAAGTTTGGGTATCGAATCTGACATATCTTGAAAACATTATTTTCTCGTCCCGTTTGAAATCCGATAATAACGTATCTAGGTATTTGTATACTAGTCGATGTTTTGATTGCCCATGTATGTTCATCTATAGTTGGAGCTGCTGGATATATGCGTATTTCCCAGCTTCTAAATGCTACTGTAGTATTTACATTTTTATCAATGTACCCCGTTAACGCCAATTCCTCCGCTAATACTGGAACGATGTGCGGAACTTTCCAATATATTTAACCTATATTAACTTTTATTGCTTCATCTGCAACACTTGAAATTACTGCGTCGGTATCAATGTTACCGC
The DNA here is from genome assembly GCA_036346205.1 of Vesta saturnalis. Lineage (NCBI taxonomy): Eukaryota > Metazoa > Arthropoda > Insecta > Coleoptera > Lampyridae > Vesta > Vesta saturnalis. Next base: position 35,247 of record JARFJB010001569.1, read on the forward strand.
GAATTAAAACCAATTCTTGTCTGAGGTTCAATGTCACTTTATTATAATCTTCCGCAAAGCCGAATAGCATTCGCAAAAGGTACACACACATTTAAATACCCTAACGCATTTGTTAGTGTGTTATTTGAGGTAGGAATCCAACCCGCATTTTCATGACTGGCGAGGTCGTTGGGTGTCAATTATACCAATCATTTCATTGTAGATGTTAATCCAACCTTTGTCACGGTATCTACCACTATTCCATTCACTTCGTATCTAATTTCACTGAATAAAAATGCAATGGCATTACTAACAAGCCGCCCGATGTTACAGACAGCACCACCCTCCCTCAACAATCTTCCATCTACGTAGACATAACTTTCTGATGGTAAGGTGTGTAACAAACTTTTTACGTTTGTAATAAAATTTACCTATATGTAGTTAACGTGCAATTCGTGCAGCGTGTATTGCATATTTAGTTGCATAAATACATGCAATTTAATTATTTTAATTAGAGCTAGCACACATATCGTTCGAGTTTTGGACCTGTTCATGCGCAAAAACCTTAGCGTTGTTGATGGTTTAGTTAAGAAAGTGGATATAGAGTCCATTATTGCTTGTTAAAGTTTTTTAAGAAAAGTGCCATATAATTGTATTTTAAGTTGTAAAAAACTATTATATTAAAGTTTGAGACGTTAGTATTTTTTAATATTTACTTTAATTTCACCTTTACCGATACTTTTCATACGTTACATGCATCTACGCAATTAATTATTTTACTGTTAACCCAATTTACGGTATTAGTACGATTAATCAAGAAGTTATTCATTTGGGAATTACAAAGCATACAAATCCAGATTTATTTCAACATGAAGTAGTATTGCGCATCAATTTTACAAAACGCTGACTTAGCACATGCATCCATTTTCGTTATCTACAGTGTGACCAAAATAAGGTATTCTGATTCCATTAATTACTTGAAGCATTAATTACTCACAACATTAATAATTATTCATTAGTTTTTTTAACGTTACTAACCCTAGCATTAAGTATTTCTGCTTATAATTAATAATAGGTTGTGTTAATAAAATTTGTTGTTGTAGAATTTTCTTTTAACTTTATTGTATAATGGTTTACTTGCTTATTCCATATTTAAAAACAAGTTGGCGTCTGAGTCCGAGTATTTAATTATAGTTTCAAGAAGTAGCAACCCCGATTTTAATGCGAACATATCTAGGTACATGTAAATATATTTTGGTTAATAAGGCAAATCGATAATTTTAAGAATTTGGCCCAATTAGATCTACTACTGAGCAAAAGGCACCAAATTTTCTTGTGATTACCAAAGTGTTAAGTAGCTAAAATTTGTAGCCATGGGTGTAGAAGTATACGTATAATAACTTTAGGATTTGTACATAGATTTAAAAAACTTATTTACAAGTGCACATGGGTATTCTGATTTCATCATTGTTTCCAAATCTCGTAGTATATGGCTGATGGGTGTGTAGTTCGGAATTTACTATAGCATTATCAATAACAACTTTTTCGTTTACGTTTAATATACTCATTGTATTACTGTAAAACCAAGACTTTGCAAGTATGATGTATTCTGCAGTCAATGCTTTGAGCGCTGAGCGCTTAATGACTCTCATATTTCCACATTTCCATATTTTATACTTTGCCTTGCTATGGTTACATGCGCGTGTTATACAGCGTCACCATCGCTTGTAATCCAAGGCTTGTTGTAGCGTAGACTTTAACGATGACCGAAGTTTACCACCTACACGACGTCTCGCTCGAAGGACTGCCTTGTTGAACGAAATTGGTCTGTTTCTGTGAGAACACTTCCTACGTCGTGATTTGCTTCACATTCCCATTGGGTTTTTTCCTTTCATTATATTGGCTATGTAGCGTTTGAAGAACGAAATCTATTCCAAGCTTTTTGTTACAAAGCCTTATCAGCTATGTGGCGTAGCCCTAGATCGTTTGACTGCTAGTACGCAATATAGTGTTCTTTACACGTTTCGTCCAGTTCGTTAATATCAGGGCAACCCGAACCTCGGTATCGAACGTAAGCCCCTTCTCGCGTAAGAGCTTTGTGATTTTTATTACAATTTCTTGATTTCCAAAAAAAGAACATAGCTTTTTTACGCTCATCATTCCGGCATCGCGATCGTCGCCGCTTCGGAGTTAGATCTGTCACTGCTTGCACACAGATAATATGAAGAAACGGTCATCAGTAGAGGAGCCACAGCCTAGCAGCAAGCAGGATCCGCCGGAACACAGCAGGAGCGATGAAAGTAAATAAAGAAGCATCCAGGACACCGCCACCGCCAACTACAGGATTTACGTCTGGTAAGACAATAGTTACCGTTTAATAAAGAATATTTTTAATTAATTTTAATTTATTGTTTTATTTTTCCTCCTTTTTTTATTTGGGTCTCTGATTTCCAAGTCTTTATTCCTCAGGGTGTGAGACTGCATCTCGGCGGAGACCCGGCCTTTCTTTAAAACAATTTATTTCTTTACACCAAAACCCGATTAACAACAACCGCGATGGTTAAGCACGGTCGCCACCCACACCTTCCCAGGCACCTGTACCTGCCGTGATTCCTTCACCTGCTTCCCTTAATCCTAATCCCACCCGCTCTCAATCATCCCTCCAATATCCCAAAAACCATCTCCACTAAAAAATCCCTATTCACATCCCCTAAACCTTCCTTGGTTAAACTTAACGTTTAGCCATAACCACACCTGTCTCCTAGAGACCTCCTCTCCCTTGTAGGATGGTACACAGCTTAGGCTGCGGCACCATTTTGGTGATCCCACCGTCACCCTTACCCAGCTATCCGGTCGCCGTTCTTACAATACCACACCTTCCTTTTCCTGCGTGATTCGTCACGTAGATAAGGACATCCTAGAACCTGAGATCCTCTTAGCGATCGATCTTCCACACGTGACAAAGGCCTTTCGCATCATTTCCAAAGCGACCAAACTCCCACATCCCTTACCCGTGTCATTACCTCTTCCCAATCCACCCTGGAGTACCTCCTCACACGGGGAATCGTCATGTTCGGGCGACACTACAGTTGCGAACCCTCCCTTATCCCTCAACCTCACCTTAAGTATTGCTCCACATTCACTTTCACGCCGAGGAGTGTCCCACCCGCTCTATCCGATGTCTCAACTGCGAAATCCACAGATCTTCCTCCTGTAAATCCTCGGCTAACCCAAGGTGTAACAACTTCTCCTTTAAGTGCCGGAAGCGGCGGGAACTTCCCAGTTCTCCGACGAAGAAGGCTTCCATCGAACCTATCCTGTCCTCCGAAGAGCCCGACACGGAAGACACAGCCCACATTAAACCCTCTCCCGACACCGAATCCCTATCCATAAAAGACTACCTTCAAATCCTAACTTACTCCCTCTTTCAGATGTTCCCCGACCGGCGAGATAGGGTTGTCCGCACCCTAGGCTCGCTATCCTGAAGCTTCTTCTAACGGAGGATCAACATTTGCGTATTCGGTACGCGAATGATGGTCGCCGTAATCCGCCAAACCAATCCTTATCTCCTTCCACAATGGATATCCTAGCAGGGATAATTAATGGCAGGGACGTTCAACGGAAACGTCCCTTACTTGAACACTTTTTACAAACACATAATATAAACATCCTTTCCATCACGAAAACAAAACTCACACCCAGATGCACACTTAACTTTAACACATTTCACACCTACGTAAACAATAGTCAACACGAAACCGCCCTCTTAATTAACAATTGCTTCCCACCCACTCCTTTTCAACTTCCTGCGCACCTACAGCATCTCGAAAGCGTTGCTACGACGGTGCACTTTCCACTCCTATAGCATTTATTTCCTACTACAACCCGCCCGGCCACAACACCCTATCTGACGACACTTTAATCAACTCCTCTAGCCTCCCTAATGCAGTCATCTTAGGGGATGTCAATGCCCGCCAAATCCAATTCGGTGACACCGCAACTAATGGCAACGGTGACAGGCTATCCTCCGCTCTGTTGTAGTTGCCGCTCTTGCGTATCGCCAACACACAACCAACATATTTCGAACATTGCCTCAATAGTAGATCATATCAGTTCCCGAACCCATAGCTCACCACGGCCACATCAGATCATATACCCCTACTGGTCAAAACTTCATTTTGTCCAGCTCCCCCTACACCTACACAGTATTAGAGATTTTTCAAAAGCAGACTGGAATGTGTTCTCCGAACACATCTCCAACAACCTTCCTGCAACCAATCTTTAAACGACCCAAGATCTCGAAAGAGCCATTAGAGCCATTACTTCCGTAATTACGGAAGCAGTCGATATCTCTGTACCACTTCAACTCGCAAACCGCTCCCACAACACATTGTTGACTCAATCAAAGAGAAAAGACGAATATATCGTCAATTCTTGCGATCCAGGGATCCGGCTCTTAACCCGTGAGTGGTCGCACTATGAGCATATCTTTCACGTTCTTTCTAAATATGATTTATTTTTCTTATGTCTTAATTTAAGACATTGATTTTTTTTTCTAGCTGAGTTTTTAATACTAGAGTATATACTGTACAAATTTTAAGTACGTATGTTACATACTTTTTGTATAATTAATTTCGCCTTAACACTCTGCGCTATGTGTGAGGGTTTCTCTCATCGTGCGATCAATGGCGTTTGCAATTTTTCCTTTAAAACGATTATTCTTTGTGCGCGTATAACTGCACTTATTTGTATAAAACTGTACGTACAAACTCAGGTAAATTCCTAGAAGGATTTAAAGTTGTATGTGTATACAATATTTGTTAGTACTAAGGCAATTTATTTAGAAAGTAGACGTTGTTTTCGATTGTTATTTTTGTTCACAAACATGAGCCGAGGGAGGCATCTTGTAGAATTAGCATTATTACAGCGTAATCAAGGTATGTTGGCACTATTTTTTTTCGGTGTGTGCTTATAAGCTACGTATTATATTTTTAGAAGAAGTTCACCAATGGTTACAAGAAGCACATCAAAGTGGTGGTGACAAAGTGGCAAGAGATTATCTAGGTGATACTGACTCTGAAGATACAGATAATGAAAGTGAACACAGTGAACATTTGACGGATAGTGATCAAACAGATTCTAATGATTCTGATAGCGAACACAATGATGAAGTTTTTAGTTATCTAGGTAAAGATAAACTTACACGTTGGAGGATGCATCCTAGTCAACCTAACGTTCGTATCAGACCATGTAATACAATAACACATCTTCCTGGAGTAACCAGTATGGCGAAAAATGCAAAAACTGCGATTGATTGTTGGAAATTGTTTTTGCCAGATGACGTTATTCAAGACGTTGTAAATAACACTAATGTATATCTTAGTAAACTTCGTGAAAAGTATAGTCGCGAAATAGACTGTAGCGATACTAACTTCGATGAAATTTATGCCTTATTGTGTTTCTTACATATGGCTGGAATAAAAAAAAGCTCAACATGTAAACATTCAAGAGCTTTGGGTTGATGATGGAACATCTTCTGATTGTTTTAGAGCGACCATGACTATGAGACGATTTTACCTGTTATTACGAGCGCTAAGGTTTGATAACGTCAATGACAGAAACATACGAAAAGCTACAGATAATTTAGCTGCTGTAAGAAAAGTGTTTGATGGATTCGTTTCTCGCTGTAAACTAAACTATACCGTTGGTGAATACACTACCGTGGATGAAATGTTGGAAGCAATTCGTGGCAGATGAACTTTTCGCGTTTACATTGCTAACAAACCAGCGAAGTATGGGTTAAAAATTTACGCATTGGTAGATGCTCGCACGTTTTACACATCTAATCTAGAAATATATGCTGGAAAACAACCCAATGGACCTCACAAGGTTGATAACAGCGCCAGTAGTGTTGTAAAACGTATGAGCGCACATATTTTGAATACAGGGAGAAATATCACGACAGACAATTATTTTACATTTGTAGCTCTGGCCAAATATTTATTGCAACAAAGAACTACGATTGTCGGAACATTGAGAAAAAACAAAAAAGAAGTTCCTCCGTTATTCCTGAATACGAAAATTAGACCTCCTCGAAGCAGCATGTTCGGGTTTTCAAAAGAAGGTGTATTGGTTTCGTATATGCCAAAAAAAACAAGACTGTTTTGATTCTCTCCACTCTACATTCTGATGATAAAATTGACACAGAAACACGCGAGCTAATGAAACCAGAAGCTGTAACTTTTTATAACTTAACCAAGGGAGGAAAACAAAGAAACGTTGTATAAACTGTGAGAGATCAATCTGTACAGAACATACTAGATACATGTGCAATAACTGTAGCGTAAATAATGATGATGAAGAATATGTTTAGTTAGTGTTTGATTGTTGTTTTTTAGCTGAATAAATATAGGTAGTTCACGAAAATTTATTATTTTTCATTATAATAAGAGCATAACTTTATATTTAATCAAAATAAAGGTAAGTGTATAAACTAGAGATAAAAGAAACATGAAACATTACCAAAAATAACTAGAATTCTGTATGTGAGGGAAATGCTCTACGTGCGACCACTGGCGTTACACTTTCCTTAGCGACCACTCCTGGGTTAAGACTGAATACAATCGCCTTAACGCCCTAATCAGGCGAGAAGGCAACAAACACGCCGAAGACTCCTGGACCAAAGCCACCTCCCAGCTAAGTAGTATAGCAAGGCTGGTTCTGGCTCACTTTTGTCACTAGATTTGTCACCAGATCTAGGAAAAAGTCACCAGAAAAGTTACTAGATTTCAAGGTCGGTAACATTGCCTATTTTAAGGGGTAGCTGAAGACCACAGGTGTGTAACTCTCTTCAAGGTCATGCTTGCACGAGTCCTTCAAGGTCACTAGAAAAGTTACTAGATTGTTGATTGTCCTGAAGGTCATTGCCCTCAAGCAAGTCTATGCATGTTTCAAGGCCACGCCCTATTCTGAGAAACAAAGGGGGCCCATTGTTTAAAGTCTATGCTTTCAAGGCCACATGAACAAAGACGATCTATTGTTTTGGCTGAGTCATTCTGAAATTCTAGGAAATCAAGAACAAAGACGATGCATTGTTCAAGCCGACGGTTCAAAGTCTATGCTTTCAAGGCCACATGAAAGAACAAAGACTATCTATTGTTCCGTTAAAAATAGATTGTTATCTCAATTCTAGGAAATCAATAACAAAGGCGATGCATTGTCGACGGTTCAAAGTCTATGCTTATAATTTTCAAAGGTTACATGAGAAATGAACAAAGACGATTCATTGTTCTGGTTGATTTATAAAAATAGATTGTTATCTAAATACGTCTCTTTCAAGAACAAAGGCATTGTCAACGATTTAAAGTTTATGTTTACAAGGTCACACCTCTGAGAAATGAACAAAGACGATCCATTGTTCCGTTATTTTAAAAATAAATTGTTATCTCAATTCTAGGAAATCAAGAATAAAGGCGATCCATTGTTCGAAGTCTATGCTTACAATTTTCAAGGTAAAAGAACAAAAGCGATTCATTCTTCTGGTCGAGTTATAAAAATAAATTGTTATCTCAATTCTGAGAAATCATGAACAAAGACGATGTATTGTTCAAAGTCTATGCTTATAATTTTCAAGGTAAATGAATAAAGACGATTCATTGTTCTGGTTGATTTATAAAAATAGAGTGTTATCTAAATACATCTCTTTCAAGAACAAAGGCAATCCATTGTCAACGATTTAAAGTTTATGCTTATAAGGTCACACCTCTGATAACAAAGACGATCCATTGTTCAGTTAGAAATAGATTGTTATCTCAATTCTAGGAAATCAAGAGCCCATGTTTCAAAGCCACGCCCCCTCAAGTGCTCTAAACAGGTGGCCGTTCCCCTAAACAGGTGGCCGTTCCCCTAAACAGGTAGCCGTTTCCTAAAAACAGGTAGCCGTTTCCTAAAAACAGGTAGCCGTTTCCTAAAACAGGGGGTCCGTTTCCCAAAACAGATAGCTGTTTCGCAACCGTTTCCCCCCGAAAAAGGCGTTCTATTGTTCAGGTCGAAAATAGATTCCACATCTCAATTCCAGGAAATCAAGAATGAGGCTCATTGTTCAAAGTCTATGCTTACAATTTTCAAGGTGTAAGAGCAAAGACGATCTATTGTTTTGGATGAGTCATAGCTTCTGAAATTCCAGGAAATCAAGAACAAAGACGATGCATTGTCGACGGTTCAAAGTCTATGCTTACAATTTTCAAGGCCACATGAGAGAACAAAAGCGATTCATTCTTCTGGTCGAGTTATAAGAAATAGATTGTTATCTCAATTCTAGGAAATCAAGAAACGCTTCAAAGTTTACGTTTACAAGGTCACATGAGAGAACAAAGACGATCTATTGTTTTATGAGTTATAAAAATAGATTGTTATCTAAATTCTGAGAAATCAAGAATAAAGGCGATCCATTATCAACGATTTAAAGTTTATGCTTACAAGGTCACACCTCTGATAACAAAGACGATCCATTGTTCAGTTAGAAATAAATTGTTATCTCAATTGTAGGAAATCAAAAAGGCGATGCATTGTTCAAAGTCTATGCTTACAATTTTCAAGGTAAAAGAACAAAAGCGATTCATTCTTCTGGTCGTGTTATAAAAAATAAATTGTAATCTCAATTTTAGGAAATCAAGAACAATGACGACGCTTCAAAGTCTATGCTTACAATTTTCAAGGTAAAAGAACAAAGACGATTCATTGCTGAGTCCTAGCTTACGAAAAGGTGAGCCGAACTTATCCGACCTTACCCGATCTTATCTCTATATAAATAGATAAAGAACAGTCCCACGTCAGTCGATACATTACAATCGTCACAACAACAAATTACCTAAAGTAAAAAGCAACTATTATTAATCATCAGTGTGTGCATCATATTTTTTACAATCCTAACTAAAAGTTTTATTGTAAACCGAAGAGCAATTTTTTAAACGTAAAGAGTAACTATTATTACTCACCAATTTGTGCATCATATTTTTACAATCGTGACTAGAACCGTTGTGAAGAGCAATTTGTTAAAAGTTCATTACGTGTGTGCTTCATATTGCTAGCTATGAGTATGCCAAGTAGTAGTGAGATGGTTAATTTAACAAAGCGCATTGTTCCCTTATTGAAAACAAAAAAGGAATTTGCCAGGCACATCCGTATAGTTAACACCAATATCAAGCTATTGCAAGATATAATTAAACATAAAATTTATTATGAGACCAATGAAAGCTTGCTTAAGCTTGAGAGCAATTTAGCATTGCTCAAGTGCTATCTGGTTAGATTGAGACGGTTAAAGAACGCTTCAGAGAAGGTTGGTAGTGGAATTGTCAATAAAAAAGGTATGCATAAATTACGTTGGTACCCCCTAGACTCATGTTTTAATGGTAGGCTGCTTACAGGAATTATAATCAATATGTCAAACATTAAGGACCCTTTGATATTTTTACTAAACACATATAATAGTTTTGCACGTAAGGTGAAATTAATGTTGAGGCAATCTATGCTAAAGGTAAATGTGGTCTTAGGCTGTAATTTCATGCAACCCCAAAATCATAGTATTGAGTTGAAGACTTTTGCCACAAAAATTGCGTTATTGATATTTCAACCAATATACGTGTCTGGTACAATGAAAACGTGTATGATAAGTTACGGATAAAATTAGAGGAGTTTTCCGAAAGGGATTCCGGTTGGGCAGTACATGAAGTCTTACATTTAAAAGTAAATATTAATAGCTATGTCCCATTTCAGAGGTGGTTGTTCAACTTATGTTAAAGTTCCTCGCTTCATAGCAGTAAAGCATGCTGTTGTTAATGTTAAAATAACGATGAGTTTTGCTTCCTGTGGGCCGTTGTTTCGGCATTATATCCTGCTTCACAAAACTCAAACCGTACTTCTAGCTATCCTCATTTTCTAGACGTTTTGAATTTTGATTCAATTCACTTCCCCATTCAGCTGGATGATGTAAAAAAATTTGAGAAACTAAACAACCTCGCAATTAATTTGTACTGTATAAATGGTAAAAAAGTTGCACCATTTGTATTGAGTAATCAGCAAAGCGATAAAGAACCCATAAATCTTTTAATACCTTCTGATCAGGCCGCGGATAACACTCTATACCATTTCACATGGATTAAAAATATGTCAGCTTTATTTTCAAAACATATATCGAACTGCAACCGCAAGCAATTTATTTGTTACCGATGCTTGAACCATTTTTCTTCAGATCGTCTTCTACAAAAACATACCACTCACTGTCAGCAACTTAATCAATGCTCTACTAGGCTACCTACCGAAACGGAAATGAATTTGCAGTTCAAAAATTTCGCATTTCAAGAAAAGGTGCCATTTGTCATTTATGCCGATTTAGAAAGTATTTTAGAGAAGTGTGCAAATGGTATCGAAGGTAATACTCTATTTCACTCCAAACACACACCTTTCAGCATTGCTTACTATTTGAAGTGTTCATATGATGATTCTTTATCCCGATTTAGGCTTTATAGAGGAAAGGATTGCATTCAATGGTTTGTTAACGAGCTTCAAAGTACTGCACAGTGGGCTACCGAAATAATCAATCAAATAATTCCTATGGCTACTTTAAGTCTCAGTCAGGTTGAGCAATTTGAAAGCACCACGATTTGTCACATTTGTTGGAAACCATTTACTAATTCTGATATAAAAGTTAGAGACCATAATCATCTTACAGGAGCATTTCGGGGGGCAGCGCACCAGGCATGTAACCTAAACTATACAGACTCCCACATTCTGCCAGTTGTGTTCCATAATTTATCAGGTTATGATTCTCATTTCATCATTAGAGAATTGGCTAGTGTTCCCGGTTTGATTTCACTGCTACCCATAAACAAAGAAAGATATATCTCTTTCACGAAGGTAATGGAAGGCACCAAAACTAAGTTTAGATTTATTGACTCTTTCAGATTTATGAGCAGTAGTATTGAAAAATTGTCAGACTATTTGGAGGATAGTAAAAAAATTTATTTCCCGCGCTAGTTGCAACAATGAGGAGGAATTTTCTCTAGTAGTTCGCAAAGGTGTGTTTCCTTATGAGTATATTGATACGTGGGATAAATTGAATGAGACCACGCTCCCTCCTAAAGAAGCATTTTTCAGTCATCTTAATAATGAGGGAATCAGTGATGAGAGTTTTGCGCATGCGGTTAACGTTTGGAACAAATTTAGTATTAAATCGTTAGGGGAATACTCGGATTTGTATCTAAAAACAGACGTTCTACTTTTAGCAGATATTTTCGAGAACTTTAGGCAAACTTGTTTAAGTACTTACGACCTTGATCCTCTACACTATTATACAGCTCCCGGTTTAGCATTCGATGCTATGCTTAAAATTACGCAAGTAAAGTTAGAATTATTTACAGACATTGATATGCTAATGTTTATTGAGAGAGGGATTAGAGGTGGTGTAGCTCAATGTTCAAATCGGTATGCTAAAGCTAACAATAAGTACATGGGGGAAAAATTTGATCCCACCTCCGAAAGTGTGTATTTAATGTACTACGACGTGAATAATTTATATGGAGCCGCCATGTCAGAATTTCTACCATTTGGCGATTTTTCTTTTGTTGATGAAGCTAACTTTGAAAGTTTAGATTTAATAAACCATCCTGATGATTCAGAAATTGGGTATATAGTCGAGTGTGATTTAGACTATCCTATAGAATTACATGAGAGTCACAGTGATCTACCGCTGGCACCCGAACATATGGTCCCACCCACGCCTGATTCCAAAATGAAAAAATTACTGCTTACCTTGTATCCAAAACGTAATTATGTAATTCATTACAGAAATTTAAAAGTATATTTAAAATATGGATTAAAGTTGGTAAAAGTACACCGTATATTACGTTTTAAACAGTCCCCGTGGTTAAAAAAATACATAGATTTAAATACAGCCATGCGTCAGCAATCTCAAAATGAATTCGATAAAAATTTCTATAAATTAATGATTAATAGTGTTTTCGGGAAGCTGATGGAAAATGTACGTAAACATAAGGACATACGACTAGTAACGAAATGGGAGGGTCGCTATGGTGCTCGTGCTTACATATCAAAACCAAATTTTCATAGTTGTACAATATTTGACAATGATATGCTTATCATTGAAATGAATAAGCTTGAAGTATATTTCAATAAACCTATATATGCAGGATTCAGTGTTTTAGACGTTTCAAAAACTTTTTTATATAATTTTCATTACGGTTACACGCTACCCAAGTTCCATAATAGTGCTAAGCTCTTATACACGGATACGGATAGTCTCATATACGCCTTTTCGGTTCCCGATATCTATGAATGTATTAAAGAGGACATTGATAAATTCGATACATCTGATTATAATCCCGACAACATCTTTGGACTCCCATTAGTAAATAAAAAGGTCCCCGGCTTAATGAAAGATGAAAATCATGGCAAAATTATGGTTGAATTTGTAGGACTTCGTGCAAAAATGTATGCTTACGCGGTTGATGAAAAGGTTGTAAAAAAATCAAAGGGTTCTACCCACGCAAGCGTGAGGCAGATCACTATTAATGATTATAAACAGGTTTTATTTGATGGTGGCGTAATAAGGCGCTATCAACACCTCATAAGATCAAAGAAACATGATGTGTTTACCATTAAACAAAATAAAGTCATACTCAATCCTTATGATGATAAACGCTTAGTAAATTTTGATTTCACTGATACTAGGCCTTGGGGGTACAACTTTCAGTAAACAATGAGCAGTCTTCAAGACAGCTTGCAGGAAGAGCTGCAGTGCAGTAGTGATCAAATCTACCAAAAGTACCTGAAGCGTTCTTTGACCTCTCCTGAAAACTATACATTTATATTGAATATATTGCAAAATATTGTTATTCCTGATGAGTGTTTTAACTGGTGTGCTATAAACTCAAAGTGTGCAAATGAAGTAATTATTAAGACATTATTTGATAGAAAAATTAGCTTAGACAATACCATTAAAAGTTTTATGAACTTGTGTACAGATAAAGGTTCGTTAACCTCTAATGATGTAAATAGGATTTTAGATGGCATGAATTTACTTGGTGACATACCCCTTAAACTGTACATATACAAGTTATTATGGGGTGATTCATTGTGTACAAATGCTAGCGTACAAAATATTGTTTATAAACACACTTCCTCTATTATAAGTGAATGTATCGAGACAGCAGCATATTATGCTAATTACAAGTGCCTCACTATTTTAATTGAAGTATTGTTAGAACAAAACATTACATATAAGTTTCAACCGTGGGAAAATGAGGAACACCACAAAATTTACAGCTGGATTTTGGAAAACATTGAGAAAGGTGATTCCTGCTTGGGATGGACATGTGGACCAGATTCGGGGATATGGCCGTCTAGTAATTTAAACGATTATAGAAATACTTTAGGTTTACTATATAAGATGATGTAATATTTAAATAAATACAATTATAATTTTTTATGTGGTTTTAATTCATCTAAAAGTTACAATCCCCCACAGCTATATTATAAAACTAAATCGTCTTTATTGATCCATGATCTTTCATCCAATCCCCACCACTTTACGAATAACTTGTTATTCTTGGAGCGAAGCACTTTTTCCACAAGGTACACATCCGGATGCTTTGTTTTCTGTAATTCATGTTCATAAAAGCCTCCCAGTACAGGTGATCCTTTCATGTCCTCCAACATGTAGGTGGTTGGGTTAGTAATGCAAACTTTCACAATCTTGAATAGTTCACTTGACCAATTGGGGTGTATCCTTTAGCGAAAATACTTTTAAACTTACTGATTCGTACTATGTCACCCACACAATAACGATTCCTATCAACTATTTTTATGTGAGTGTAAGCCTCTAGCTTTGTATGATTACCGACATCTTTGGGCTTCATTCCTGTAGTTCTATGCTTACGATTGTTATAATCCATCGTTACGGTATCAATTGTATCAATCCATTTATATTTACCCTGTAGGCTGAATGACTTGTATAGGGCAGACTTAACGGTTCTGATCACTCGTTCCGCAATTGCTGCCTTCTTTGTACTATAGGTGGAGTAATGGTTGACTCCATAACGCTGCATTAGTTTAGTGAAATGGTCATTGTAGAATTCTTTTCCTGCATCTGTCTGCAAATTGGAAGGGTTCCGGCCCGTTTTGAAGATTGCCTGCATGGCCTTGGCAACTTCAAGCCCGTTTTTGTTTTAATCCTTTGGTCCACAAGTATTTCGAAAAACAGTCAATAACTACTAAAATATACTTGTAGACCTTATTTTGTTTGGCATATGTGTTAAATTCGGCCAAATCTGCTTGCCAGAGGTCATCATATCCCTTAATTATTGTGCGCCTTCGTTTAAAATTTTTCTTGCGGGTTTGTGCAATTCATTGACGAGTTGTAATTTGGACATGATCCACAATTTCTTTAAGTTGATGTAGTTTTTCCTCCAACACTAGATAAGCGTTAAAGTTCCTTTAACAGCTTTCTGAATTGCTTGCAGACAAAAATCAAGGTATCCTTTACTTATAGCATCACCATCTTCTTCCGGATCCGCCAACTGGGTCAAACGGTTTCCATCAAATTCAACCTTGTCGATAAATAGTATTGCTTGGTGATGACATCTTGAGGATCTATGGGGTTGGCAACATTGCTGAGTCTCTTATTCTCGATATCGAATTGATTATCATCAATAAGTTGAAACTGAGGGGTTAATTTCTTAAATTGATACTGGGCATGTGACCGTCCAAATTTATCAAGAGGCATTTTAGTTATGATATGTCGACATCAATGCAGTCTGATTTATATTGTTCAGAAAACTAGTGTTTGGTCTTTCAATGTATCCATCTTCATACAATTCCTCTACAATTGATATTATATCATTTACGACACCGGTGTTTCCAGCAAATTTTTCTGCCCACAATACTTCTAGATCACGAATTAGTTCATGTACATCATTCCAATACTTATATTCAATCGGCCTATTTGTTAATTCCTTAAAAAACATAGCTCCACCTCCTTGAATTGTGGGTGAGGACAGCAAGGGTTTGATTATTTGTGTATACTTTTTGCTGCGGCTTCCTCGAATCTGTCCACTTACATCATAATCTCGCCTTGCAACATTCGTAGCTACTAAAATACGTTTATAATTCTTTCTATCCTTTGAATTTACTAGATTTAAATCAGGTTCATTCATAACAAGCAGATCATATAAACCTGGAGTCCCTTTATACGTGACACCATTAATGATCATATCCTTTCCTTTAATTGTGATGGGGGTATTACCAATTGCCCATTTGTCTGTTTTGGCGTCGTAGTGGACTCCATAAGTGTGATCAATAGCACCTTCAAGATCCCTCATAATCCGTTCAACATATATACGAGGTAATTCGTGGTACTGCTCGAGAAATTCTTCAGAGATGGGTTCATTACAGGAATCATCTGCGATACTAAGAGGTTCTTCTTCCTCGGCAGTAATCTCTCTACGACAGATGTTTCTAGGAAAGGTGGTGTACGAGGAGGGATTTATTTGAAATAGCGGAAGTTGAGCTAGGGGCTTGTCTTCCTTGGTGAAAGGAAGTGTGGTGGGTTAGTAGCATGTTTTCTTCGAAATATGAACAAAGGTGAGTTTTTGGGTTTAACGGACTCCTTTGTTTTCTTATCAGGATGCATTTTATTCGCTATTTCAGTTAGGGGTTCTATTAGAGGTTTATAAGTACTTTCAAACGTTCTTTCATTATCAATGCGGGCAGTTTTAAGACTGTTGTATTTCTGCTGTATTATTTTACGAGCCTGAATAATTTTTCGCTTTAATATCATCTCCTTATTATCCATTGTAGCAAAAGGGCTGTTAATACCTAAACGGATGTGTAACTACTAAACCACTGAAATCAGGCTAAGGTATTATATATTCATCAAACCTTTTCCTATAGCGACCATTATTGACTTCAGCATCCTTATTTATGACTATGAACCCAAACGGATCTATCCAGCACTTTGAACACATATCCCGAAACAATGTCATGCTTATGGTGGGGCTTACATGATCCTCATACACATGTTTTAGGTTTAATTCATCTTGCTCAAATAATATAATTAGATTCGCATTGTCACGAATTAATTGCTTTGGAATTTTACTGTAAGTTTGACCCAAATAGAAACAATCAATATCGTTATGTCTACCCATAGAAAAATATGCCCTTATGTTATTTTGCTTTTCACAGGCGATATCATCAAAGATAAAGATAGAATTTGCTTTTGCACAATTCGGTTCAATCACATCTTGATTATCGCTGAATGTAAAGTAACCTATATCCTTTATCGGAAGTAGGATTTCCTGTAAAAGTTTGTACTTGTTTGATTTAATGACTTGGAGTATACGTATACATGTTTAAATTTCAAACCGTTTTTCTCAGTAAGCAAACTAATCATTGCGTTTGTTTTGCCGCAGTTGGAGGGGCCACATATAATGCCACGTATACTATTAGGAAGTAAATCACCATGTTTGAAGTACCAGACTTTTCATCAAAGTCATGATTTTGAATTGGAAGTTTTGTTTCTGCGCAACTACTTTCATCTTTGATGGATGAAATGAAACTAAACGAATAATTACAACATTTTTATTTATATAATACAGATTATAATTTTTCACTTCTCCGGTGAGTGGGTTGTACTGCACAATAGCATCGTGGAGAATAAGACCATAGGCAACGATTCCATTATCGAAAGGTGTTAGTGTTTCCATTTCCAATTTGATGTCTACTGTTGAGTTTTTTAAGGATTCATTCTGCTTAGAACAGTCCATTACAAATACTGGACATGATTTGAATTCGGTGTAGTTGAATAACACATCTGTATTATCTTCATCATAGTAGTCACATCGGAAGTTCAAAAATTGCGATAGGCAGGTATGTATTGGTTAGCACTGAAGTTCAAATGCATTGCTTCATAGGGATAATACTCTGAATTCAGATGTACTTTAAGGTTCCTGATGTTAATGTGATCAAAATTTCCGGCTCTTGCAGACTTTGTGTACCTTTTACCTTGTTGGAATGCAACAATTATCCAGCGCGGTTTTTCCAGTTGCGTTGACGTTTTTATTGGCCATATATCAGAGGTTGCTTGTTTTAAAGCAGGTAATTCATATAACTCCCATTGACGAAATGGAACAGTAACAATAGAATTCTTATTTATTCCTTCAAACAAGTCTAGTTTCGCGGCATCACTAAGGGTTAAGTGTGGTACTTTCCATTGAATTTTATTTAGGTTATTTCCGCATCAACGTCACCATAGTAACAGTTTGTATCGCTTCTAGATCGAATTAAAATCAACTCTTGACGCATATTCACGATCACTTGACGATAATCCTCCATTATTCCAAATATGTGGTTCAATGGTATGCATACTGCAAAGGATTTTTCGCCATTTCCTCATTGAATTCTACTTGTAATGGTTCCTCATTCTTTGGTGACCACCCCAAATGGCTTAATGCTTTGCTCTTGCTTGTCGTATAAGAAATATATCCTTTAAGTGTAGATGTTATGCCGGGATTTCGGCAAACGTCCACTCTTTGACCGCCTAACTCATAACGAATCTCTTCGAAAAGGAAGTTGGGGAAATTATTGGTTAAGTTGCATGATTTTCCTTCATCTTCTTTCTTCAGCTTACCTTCTATGTACAGAAAACTATCATAAGTAGCTGTAATTAGATCCTGACTTTGAATTAAAATGCGTATTTCTTCGGAAGGTCCATACTTAGAAGAGCCATACGGAAGATAGGTGTGAATATCTGATTTAATTATAGCATCATCAAAATGTACGTTTTGAAAGATGTTTAATGATTCGGTCATTGTGTAGATGCAATGAGGGTTGATGAGTAATTAAAGATTTACTAAGGGATGATGTCTTTTATATGAATTTCTTTTCAAACCTATAAATTAATTGTTATTAATTATGCCTTTTACAGTTTGTTTACTTTATATTTTAAGAAGGCACTATAAATGTGTTATACAAAGAAAATCCTTGTTCACATTAGCACATTATGAATGCAAACCTATTGTTATTTATAGCGAAACTTTTTCCTCATAACACATTTTCATTAATTATTATATTACTAATTATGCGATGTAGTTTTGACAAGTTTTAAAGTGATTAAAAATAATTTTTAAGAATGCAGATGAATTGTGTGTGTTTTATACAAAGAAAGTCTTTATTAGCTTGAATATTACATTTTTTTCTTTTTTTTTATACATTCCTACAAATTTTTTTAAGAATGCAAATGCTATTATTAACAAAGAAAACCTATTGTTCAATAAAACATTACATATTTTAGATAAATGCATTCAGCTTCAGATGTGTGTAAGCAGGACATATCACTGTGGAAAAGAGATAGACATTAAAGTAAACTTCATTCAAGGTCTTACACATAACAAATTTAATATTTCTTAGAGATACATTAATTCTATTAAAATGTACGCTTTGAAACACGTTTAATGGTTTGGTCACTCAGAACTTTCAATCCAATTGATGTTAAAAAGTATTTCTCTGCAGATGTTAACTGCAATGAGGGTTGATTGGTCTTTTGTATGGAATTGTCCTGTGATTAATTCGCAGACCCATGTTCTTTTAGTTCTAAGCGTACTGTGAATGGTTCACTTTCACCAAAGTCTATTAACTCACCCTTTTGATTTGTCAATTTTGATTGTTATATTACTGATTATGTCTGTGTTTATTTCTAAATATTGTGTGTTGGTTGGAACTTTATCCAAACGATAGCCTGAGGTACGGAAACGTCAATTTCGTATATTACCTTGCAGGTTTACCGTTTCGATAAGATCCCTTTATAATGTTGCACTCCACATGGAGATTAGTGTGTTTAATTATTTGGATGTCTAACGCAGATGTGTGGAGAACGTTCGCTTTTAGTATTCTAGGCTCAAACCCGAGCATGCGACCAATGCTACTCTCTTTAGTAAAATCGATCTCAAATGAACTGTTTATCTCACACTTAAGCGTATTGTTGTTTGCCCTAATGAAAAATTTTTCTGTGGGTATCTTTGATTTCAAGTAAGCACTAATTTCATCTAACTCATAGGCACCGTGTGGAATATTAATCACTCGCAAATGAGATGAATTTGTTCTAAAATAAAATCTATCGTTGCCCGTATAAATGTTTCTAATGCTGTTGCACCCTAAAATCCCACCAATCCAACAACGTATTTCTTCTCCAAATCTAGCTCTATCGGTGGGTAGAAGTTGCAGCTAGCTATGTTACCAACACCTTCTAAACTGAATGTTATTGACATAACTGAGAAAATTTAAGGTTATGTTGATTATTTATATAGAAATTGTAGGCATAGGTGCCCGCAAATAATGCTATTAAATTCCTGATCTTGATTGTAATTATAATAAATTTTACATCCCCGAAAGTAGTTAATCGCTTCAACTGGTGGTCGAAGATTACCGAAACTATCGTAATACCATACCTTTTCACCACTTTTTGTAGCAAACCCAATGTTACCCGGTCCACTCTGACTATCTAAGTTGATGATTCCAGATTCATTTTTCTGTGGTAATTTAGGCAGGCTATCTCTCATAAAAATACCCCTAAAGTATGGTACACCTTTGTGTATTTCTTTAAATCAATATCTGTTAACGCTCTTTCGGGTAATCTACTCAGTTTTTGGAAACGGTTTTAAGTATAATGCACCTCCAGATTTGTATGGTTTTAGATAAATGCGCCACCAGCGATCGATTCCATCATACGATTATGACGCGATGTCTTCTCTTGCAATTTTTTGGCATTTTTTGCATCATTGACTGCTTTGGCAATTCCTGATGCACCGCCAGCTAAAGCACCGATTGCTGATAATCCTGCGAATAACGGAATAAGAAATGGCAAAACACCTCCTTGTTTAGGTAAGGGAATTACTCTAGGAACTTTAATGTTTTTCTTTCCCCCCAACCTTTTTACTACACGTTTTGCCGTTGACAGTGCTGACTTTATTGTGTCGGTGAAATCTCCGTTAGCCTTCATTTCTTTAGCTATTGTTTTCCGTACATGCAATAAACTTTCACCATTCTTCTTCTTGGACCGACGTTTAAACCCCATCCCAAATTTTCTCTTTGCCTTCATGGTGGTACCGACTGCTAAAGCTGCAGCTCGTTCACCTAATGTTGCGTCTGTTGATTTAAAGCGTTCCCAAGCTTTTCTTCTAAAATTTTATCTGCTCTATGTCGACTTTCTAAATCTTGGTAGTCTCTATAACTGATATCATGCAGTTTGCACTGCGCATCTAATTGATTAATACCGGGGTCCGTGCTAGTCGTTTCTCTAATTTTGTACCGGGACCACAATACTGGTAACCAGGTAAATGCAATTCCACCGGAAGTTTATTGATTAGCGTATTCACTAAACCACCTGCACTCTTCCGCTTCTTACCTATCATTGTTCACCTTGAGGGATAGGGTAGGGTATTTATACCTAAAATCGTGTAAAAACTTTATTTTTAGTAAATGCTATACATTAGATAAGCAGGGCGATAGTACAATATTTCCATTAAACATACAGTGTTATGTGAATTAATATTATACTTGGCATTTATAACATCATCAATGTCTTTATAAATGTCATCATCACCGAATTCCTTCTCACGAAAACGACGGTAGTCAACCACTTGTCGTATGAATTTTCATAGAAACACACCAGATTGTAAGATTCAAGAAATTCCAATCTATAGCTTATTATATCCTTCAAATCGAATAGTTCTTCTATGTTATAGGCAGTTGAATGTACACGAACAACAGTTGTAGTTTTCTATCATAACAGTTTTCAAAATTCTCTCATATCCTTTAAGCAATTCCCAATTGTAATAAATACCGAGATTACTAGATAGAGATTCGTAATCTTGCTCATGTATTATATCCTCCTCGTTTACATGTGACCAATCAATTTGGCTTTCAATTTCTTGGGATCGAAGAAATTGTATTTCTACATATGAATACCATCTTAAAAGTTCATTCCATTCCTTCACGTCTAATACCACGTTGTTGCCACATCCCATACGCACTACTGGTGCAAGGTTAAGGTGTACTATATCCAATTTCAATATGCGTATCGTTCGATAGTTTATAGGAAGCACAATCGATTAAGTATTCATTAGCTGCCTGTTTATGCACCTCAGCCCTATGTTGAAATGATGATGACCACTGAAATAACCTTCATCTTGTTTCTCTTCATTTTGCTACTACTACTACCATCACTATTTTGACAGCATGAACAACAAAATGTTAAATTATTATTCATATTGTTATTACATGAGGTATCCAGGAGCGATTTTATTGCTTTTTCATGACTTTACTTGTCCACAACCGCACTACGACTAAACACTACGAAATGAGCATGTTTACATATGGTTGGAGTAATGTTACATGATCCAGCAAAAGTATGTTAAGTCCCATGTATATTTACTTAAATCAATTTTTATCCGTATATTGCGGTAGTTTTATAAAAAATATTTTACTTGTTAGATGACCTAATCAGTCTGAACAATGCATCGTCTTTGTTCTCGGAATTTCATAAGCTACGGCTCAACAATGAATCGTCTTTGTCCTTTTACCTTGAAAATTGTAAGAATAGACTTTGAACCGTTGAACAACATCGTCTTTGTTCTTGATTTCCTAGAATTGAGATAACAATTTATTTTTATAACTCGACCAGAAGAATGAATCGCTTTTGTTCTCTCATGGCCTTGAAAATTGTAAGCATAGACTTTGAACCGTCGACAATGCATCGTCTTTGTTCTTGATTTCCTGGAATTTAGAAGCTATGACTCATCCAAAACAATAGATCGTCTTTGCTCTTACACCTTGAAAATTGTACATAGACTTTGAACAATGAGCCTCATTCTTGATTTCCTGGAATTGAGATGTGGAATCTATTTTCGACCTGAACAATAGAACGCCTTTTCGAAACGGTTGCGAAACAGCTATCTGTTTTGAAACGGACCCCTGTTTTAGAAACGGCTACCTGTTTTTAGGAAACGGCTACCTGTTTTAGGAAACGGCTACCTGTTTAGAACGGCCACCTGTTTAGAACGGCCACCTGTTTAGAGCACTTGAGCGTGGCTTTGAAACATGGGCTCTTGATTTCCTAGAATTGAGATAACAATCTATTTCTAACTGAACAATGGATCGTCTTTGTTATCAGAGGTGTGACCTTATAAGCATAAACTTTAAATCGTTGACAATGGATTGCCTTTGTTCTTGAAAGAGATGTATTTAGATAACACTCTATTTTTATAAATCAACCAGAACAATGAATCGTCTTTATTCATTTACCTTGAAAGTTATAAGCATAGACTTTGAACAATACATCGTCTTTGTTCATGATTTCTCAGAATTGAGATAATAATTTATTTCTATAACTCGACCAGAAGAATGAATCGCTTTTGTTCTTTTACCTTGAAAATTGTAAGCATAGACTTGAACAATGGATCGCCTTTATTCTTGATTTCCTA
This sequence comes from Vesta saturnalis, assembly GCA_036346205.1. Lineage (NCBI taxonomy): Eukaryota > Metazoa > Arthropoda > Insecta > Coleoptera > Lampyridae > Vesta > Vesta saturnalis. The sequence continues at coordinate 57,776 of JARFJB010001569.1, forward strand.
GAATTGAGATAACAATTTATTTTAAAATAACGGAACAATGGATCGTCTTTGTTCATTTCTCAGAGGTGTGACCTTGTAAACATAAACTTTAAATCGTTGACAATGCCTTTGTTCTTGAAAGAGACGTATTTAGATAACAATCTATTTTTATAAATCAACCAGAACAATGAATCGTCTTTGTTCATTTCTCATGTAACCTTTGAAAATTATAAGCATAGACTTTGAACCGTCGACAATGCATCGCCTTTGTTATTGATTTCCTAGAATTGAGATAATCTATTTTAACGGAACAATAGATAGTCTTTGTTCTTTCATGTGGCCTTGAAAGCATAGACTTTGAACCGTCGGCTTGAACAATGCATCGTCTTTGTTCTTGATTTCCTAGAATTTCAGAATGACTCAGCCAAAACAATAGATCGTCTTTGTTCATGTGGCCTTGAAAGCATAGACTTTAAACAATGGGCCCCCTTTGTTTCTCAGAATAGGGCGTGGCCTTGAAACATGCATAGACTTGCTTGAGGGCAATGACCTTCAGGACTCGTGCAAGCATGACCTTGAAGAGAGTTACACACCTGTGGTCTTCAGCTACCCCTTAAAATAGGCAATGTTACCGACCTTGAAATCTAGTAACTTTTCTGGTGACTTTTTCCTAGATCTGGTGACAAATCTAGTGACAAAAGTGAGCCAGAACCAGCCTTGCTATACTACTCAGCTAGATTACAGAAATGGTAAACTTTTCTGGCAACAGTTCGATAGACTGACCAGAAGGAAAGTAAACACTAAATTCCACCTAACCGACCTACAGGGCAACCTAATCTCCTCCGACCAAGTAAAGACCGATTTCTTTGGTCATCACCTAATCCATTTTCCAATCCTCCGATGGTTCCCAATTCGATAACCCGCTCAATGCACTCCTCGAGGGTCACCTTGAAGAATTCCGCAACCTTAAACCTCCTGAAATCCAACTCCATAACAAGAATCCTTTTTATGCCCCCATCACGCTCGACCAGGTCCACACATATTTCAAAAAAGGGAAAAGCTCTGCCTCAGGTCATGACGGCCTGAATCGAAAAATCCTCCGTCATTTACCCGACCCAGCCCTCCGATTACTCACCAACATATAAAACTAATGCCTAATCCTGTCCTACTTCCCGGCGGACTAGAAATTAGCCTCCACTGTCATGA
>JARFJB010001570.1:695000-830000 GCA_036346205.1 Vesta saturnalis
TTATTTATGATAAGATCAGGCTTGCATGTAAAGTAATAGAGGTGAAACTAACTAGCTAATGTGTTTTGCTGCTACACGTATCACAGTATTGAAGATTCTGTTTATGTATTAGAAAAACGTATTACAGCTTCGAAACAGAGTGCAGATAAAATTGAAGAAAGTGAATACGGTACAACTTCGGCGAGCAGACTTAAAGGTTTTAAGTGTACAGCATTAGAACAGCGTTGAAACCATTTAATTTAGAGCTAACCTCGTGTCCATGTAATAATGTCTGATAAACTATTAGGGTTATTAGCTTGCTTTATAGGTTACAATATAATCGTTCAAGGTGAAGACGATGAGATGGTAGTATCTCAAAATTTCGATGATGGTGATGCTCTATGAAATTTCAAATAAAATAGATTACGTCACTCTACCACGCCTCTCAATGTGGAATAACCACGTTTTGTAAAACGTCTTATGTAATAGCATTGTCTGTCCCTTACAGATAAATTCTTTGTGTTTAAAACTGTTTTTGTCTGAATGTAGATTTATAAACCTTCATGTTAATTATACTAGTATTTTTGAAATGTCATTCGTATATAAGAATAATACAAGGTTTGCTTTAAACGATCTTCATCGTATACTTTAACAGTAAACCTTTTCAGATAGTTGATCACCCTATTAAAAGGAGCGTTAATAGTTTATAGAAGTACCAGTGTAAATAAAAAATACGCTACATAGCGATTGTGTTATAAACTAGTGGAGGTCGTTATTAATTCGTGTATAAGTTGAATTTATGTAAGTAGAAGGTTACAACAAATAATACAGGTCCACTTACACATTTTATATATATATATATATATATTGAAAACAATTACTTGAAATAAAACGGCGTATCAACTCTAATAATATTTTTTTTAAAAGAAATTATTTATATTATATTGGTAATCAATTTTAGACTATTATATTTAACCGTGTTATATAATTACAATTGATGTGTAGTAATTAACTTGCTAAAGCAAGCATAATTTAAAACGAATTAACTGTCACCACTGAAGTAAAACAAAAGTAATTTTTAAAATCATGTTTGTATACATGGATGTAGCAAGCAACAATTACAGATCTTATCTTATTTTTAAAAATAGGGTTATTATCTTCACAAATAGTACATATCAGATTAAGCTACAGTTTATTTATATATTGCATTCGCTGCATTTTACAAAACAATTTTATCATACGATGAAACTCATTAAAACCATTGTAATTAACTATTTGAATTTAAATAATGAGCAGTACATTATAAGCGTCTTTAAATATCAAAATGGCCTTATTGTATTTTGTACTTTTAAAAGAGACCTTCAAAATAAAATATTCAAAGAGACAGTCAAAGTGAATGCGTGTTTTACATTCTAAATGAGGGTAAAACCCTATTAGCTATACCTTAGAGTTGACGTCAGAGCTTGAATACTTTAAATAGCAGGTTCGAGCACTGTAAAATTCAGACGATCTCAAATTGTAGAAGTCTTCATTACTATTAGTAACAGGTTTGGTGAGACTGCCAGCTTGGTTTGAGATCCCAACACTTCCTTGAGGTGTACAAGTCTTTTTATACCATAGCAAATCCGTTGAGACTGACGGTTTGCCTCAAGACCATCATTATTATCTTCTCCGAGAGGACCAGATGCAATCTCTGTATTTATTAATACAAGTTACGATTTCGGTAATTCCTTAACATTTTTTTACGTGTGTATGTATGTATGTTTAAGATCTTATAGTATTATTTTTGATTAGGATATGATAAGATAAGGTAGTGTTGTACAACGTATACTGTGTCACATCCAAAAATAATTTTAAACCCCATCTTAAAAAACACCTTTATGAATGTTCTACAGGCAATGCATTTGATTAGTAGAGCTTATAGAGAACATGTATAAGTCATAAAGTACAAACAAATCCTAATTAGCTAAGCAATATACCACCTATTACAGAAAAACGCTCGCTGCTCCTCCTGATGACTCAGCAACAAACCTCTGCTTAACCCTGAAATATGCCGATTTATTACAGAAAATACTCATTAACCCATACCTCTGCTAGATGGCACCACAAACAAATCCCTGATTAACTCTGAAATATACCACTAGGTAACGCCACCTTTATTACAGTAAATACTCATTAGTCCATACTCCTGCTAGATGGCACCACAAACAAGCTCTGTCTTACAAGTTAGCATTAGAGTCCTCGTACTATTTCCCACCAGAGGTTCAGACCTAACACTAGACCCTGTCTTACAAGTTAGCAATAGGGTCCCTTATTCAATTTTCAAATTTTCAGCGAAGCTAGAGATAACATTTTATCTTACATCTTTATTATTAAAAACAATCCCCAGCGAAACACCAGGTCCTAGAGGTAGCATTTATCTTACAAGAATTTCCATAAAACAACCCCAAGCGCTGCACCAGGTCCTAGAGATACCATTTATCTTACAAGAATTTCTATAAACAACCCTCAGCGCTACACCAGGTCCTAGAGGTAGCATTTATTTTCAACCCCAGCGAAACACCAGGTCCTAGAGATAGCCTTTATCTTACAAGAACATCTTTATTATTAAAAACAACCCCAAGCGCTACACCAGGTCCTAGATGTAGCATTTATCTTACAAGAATTTCCATAAAACAACCCCAAGCGCTGCACCAGGTCCTAGATGTAACATTTATCTTACAAGAATTTCCATAAAACAATCCCCAGCGAAGCACCAGGTCCTAGAGGTAGCTCTCGTCTGACAAGAAACCACAATTTCAAATTTCCCGCGTAGCCCCTGGTCTCAAAGTAAACCTGTTTCTCAAGCTAAACCTGTTTCTCAAGGTAAACCTGTTTCTCAAGGCAAACCTGTTTCTCAAGGTAAACAACTTTATCAAGGTAAACAACTTTCTCAAGGCAAACCTGTTTCTCAAGGTAAACAACTTTCTCAAGGTCAAATAGTGGTCAGCCACGTGGCAGGCCCTGGGAAATCCCCAAGGTCAAATGACGTCACAAAAGTGAAAGGTGAGGTGCCGGTCTTCTACTAATATTCCATTTTGTCTTCTTAATCATACATTACACAAATAGGAATTCCTAATTCATCGGTATAGTGCCATAGCTTCTTGGCACCATATAGCGAGCCGTCATTAAACACCACTTAAAGTACTTAAAAGTAAACGTAACCCATCAGCCTACTTAAGGAACTCCTTCAACTTTAATAAATTTCACTTTCCCTAGATAGGTACCACTCTCGCTGTTGGTATATACAAGGTGGCTCAAGGTCACATCCTTCTTTATGACTCTCTTGGTAGATTTAGAAAAAATGCCCGAACACGTCAACTTTGATTTCTAAGGGGACATCTTGTTCACTAAAACTCCAGTATACAGCGTGATTCATAAAGAAAATACGACGTTACACTTTTGAATTTTTAAATGGAAACCTACTAGTTTTATACCATATTTGCTCCTTCCTGAAGTTTTTAGTAAATTGGGTATATCCTATACTATTTTATACCGTTTTAATTTTATTTGCGTTTTTATAGCTCAAATAGCTTTGTATTATCGATAGGGTTAGAATGGTGGAAACTTGTATCGTTTCTATGGATACCTTCGAACCAGTAATACTCGTTTGCAGTCACTATGAAGGTATGTCAGTGTAAGCTTACACTGTTTTTGAATTCAAATCGAACTGCTATCATTATTATGAAATTTTGCATCTGAGAAAGGGTAGAAATAACAAACCTTTATGTTGAAAATGTAAGTTTTACCAGAACTGCCGCCCGCGTATTTAATCAGTTACATCCTATTAACGATAAGTATGTGGCAAGGTTAATAAGGAAATTTGAAGACACTGGATCCGTGACTGGTATTCAGCACCATCCAAATCGAACGGTGAGATACAATGCCATAGAAATACCGGCTTTGGGACATGTAACACTTGGTAATACCCAAAGCACTCGCCAACGGGCTATATCTTCAGCAATTTCTCGCACATCAATGCAAAGGATATTGAAAGATCATAAATTTCATCTTTACAAGATAAAATTTGTACAAGGACTTAATTAAGGGCTTATTAATTATGTTCAATATTTGTTTTTTTTTGAGTTCACGTTCTATTTACACGGTACTGTAAATAGTCATAATTGTCGTTATTCGAATGACTCCAACCCTCGTTTATGTAAATAGATCAACTCGCAACTTCCTCAAAAGTTAAATGTTTGGGCAGGCATATTAGGGAATAGTATTGTAGGACCTCTTTTTATTTCTGGAAACCTGACGGGTGTGTTGGAAAATACAATAGATCCGTTAATTACGGAAAAAATAGAATACCACAATAACCATAACGAAGATATTCACCACTTCTATCATGATTGAGCACCTCCCCACTACGAAGCTCCTGTAAGGCAGTTCTTTAACACGCATTTTCCTGGTCAGTGGATTGGTAGATGAGGGCCAATTGAGTGGCCACCGAGGTCCCTGGACTTAAGTTCTTTGTACTTTTTTTCTTTGGCGACATTTAAAAAGTAAAATTTACGAACCGAAGATCTTCGACACCAAATTACAGATGAATGTAGAAGAATAACTCGAGATGTGCTGGTAAATGTTCGCAATAGGTTTGAGCAGAATATTTCTGTGTGGAGGAAAATGGACATCATTTTCAAAACTTATTACGATGAGAGTGAATAGGGAGAACCTGTGGGAAATACTAAATGAATATGGCGAAAATAAAGGTCTAATAAATCGAATAATAGCAATATACAATGGTAACCGAGCATGTGTTAGGGTGACAGGCTGTGTGAGTGAATACTTTAACATTGAGGAAGGAGTGCGACAAGGCTGTGTGATGTCACTGTGGTTGTTCAATGTATACATGGATAAATGTGTTAGGCAAGCATGTACCGATACAAATGGTGCAATGGTTGATGACGTAAATGTACGAGTTCTGGTGTATCCCGATGACACAGTCTTGTTAAGTGACAGTGCGGTTGAGCTACAGACTGCTTTGAGGAAGTTTGATACAGTCTGTGAGAGCATGGACCTAAAGGTAAACGTGAACAAAACTAAGATTGTGGTGTTCAACCAGGAAGGTGGAAAGGAGGGTAGAGTATTTACTCTGGAGATGAAATTGTGGAGCAAGAGGACGCGCTCATATATCTGGGTAGAATGTTTACTGCAGATAGTACAATGGATGGCGAGATTGGACGAAGGGTCAATGCTGGATGGAAAGTGACTGGCAGTATGTTTGTTCCGTCAGTACTGGAAATGTCAAAAAAACGCACGAAAGAAAAATAAATAGCGTGGGTATGAGATCCCTAAGAAGCGAATGTGGTAAAACGAGAAGGGATAATATAAATAATTAGTGTATAATGACGGAGTGTGGCGAGGAAAAGACGATGATGGATAGATAGAAGAGTAGCACATTACTTTGGTTTGGTCACATTGCGAGAACGAACAACGCTAGATTAGCGAAGCAAATATATGTGTGTAAGGTTAGAGGTAAGGCCGGGGTAGTAGAATGTATGATAAAAGAAAGAAAGATAAGGAGTTTTAAAGTCTGAGACGATGTATGAATCTTGCGGACACAAGGGAGGTATGCGGAGATAGGAGAGCATGGAGAATAAAAAATAAATAAGAAGCAGGGATTGTGTTGTCTACCCCGCAAGGGAATGGCGTGAAGGTTAAGTTAAGTTAAGTTATCATCCTGTATATCGCTTATTGTTGCAGTACATGTTATAAAATAAATACTTTACAGAAGTCTTACTTTACAAGATTCAAATTCATGAACACCATAACAAGCTTGATTTAATCAAAAATACTTCATTTTACGTTTTAACAAACCAAATTCTAGGTTTCTAATGGTAACAAATTAAAATACTTAACACATAAATTAATAAAACTATTATGTGTTCTTGTTAGTCTATAAAAGTTTCTGCATATATCACTACAATTTCTCGTCCCATAGCGGTGAACACTGGACCTAATTGAATGAAGATCAAAATCTGGTTTGGCATACAGTATGCAGTTTAATATAAACATACTAGGAAGAGTTAAGATTTGAAGTTTAATAAAGAGTGATTTGCAATCTTTAGTGTAACCAAATCCAGCTAGTATTCGAACAGCACGACGTTGAAGAGCGAAAATACGCGACGATTACCCAAAGCTATGTTGCAGTAACACAGATGACAGTGGATAAATGAAAAATAGGTCATTTTTAATATGTTTTCTGAAATATTATCTTCAAAACGACAAATCAGATATATATTAGAACATAATAATTTGGCTAAAGACTTAACATTTCTGAAAAGCCTAGTTGATCTATTTTGACTCCTAAAAATTGTACGAACTTGGGGTTATGAAATGAATAAGGTTTCAAGGTGTTCATCATTTGAATGGTTTTGTTTTTATTTAAAATTAATAGATTATTTTGGCACCACTAAATATTAAAAATAGTAGTGGTCCCAGTATTGATCCCTGGGGAACTCTCACAGTCAATAAACGAGAATTTGATGTTATTTCATTTACTGTTACGATCTGGCGTCCGTTTTTTAAGTAAGAGTAAATTGATTTGCAACTAAGAGTGTCAAAATTATAAATTTGTCTTAATTTCACACTATCAAAAGCTCGAGCTAAATCTAAGAACTAAGTCATAGAAAATTTGCCTTTTTCAAAACAATCTAAAGTACAGTTAATAAAGTGTGCTACTGCATCTGAAGTATTTTTTCCTTTGCGAAATTCAAATTGTTGTTTAAAAAATGATGTATTAAATTCAAAGAAACGTACTATTTGATTGTATATCACACGTTCAAATATTTAAGAAATAACTGGTAATATTGATATGAAGTGGGAAGACTCGTGCTATCTTAAGCTCATCAGGGAAGACACCACATTCAAATGATAAGTTGATATAAAGAAATTTTGACAGTAGAGCTTATTGTAAAAGAATTACTAGTTCAAAGGTATCCATAGAAATGATAGTTACACAGTTTCCGAAAGTCTCAACCTGTCGATAATAAAATGCTATTGGAGCTATAAAAACGCAAATAAAACTAAAACGGTTAATGATAGGTATAGGACATGTTGTAACCAATTTACTACAAACTTCAGAAGCGACCAAAAAAGACATAAAACTACTAGGTTTTCATTTAAAAATAAAAAGTGTGGCGTAGTATCTTCTTTATGAATCACCCTGTATAATGGAGTTTTAGTGGACCAAATGTCCCCTTAGAACTCGAAGGTGACGTGTTCGACCGTTTGTTTCTAAATCTAGCAGGAGAGTCATGAAGAGGGATGCAACCTTCTTGTTGGACCACCCTGTATGTGTTCGGTGTACTTTGTATGTTACAGTTCCTACTACAGCTCTAATGTTCCAGATTTTCAAACATTGTGCTGTCTTGCTTTCTAAAAAAATAGAAATTGTTCTGAGCATATTTATAATATTTATCACTTTACTAACATCATCGATTACAAATTTATGTCATACCTCGAACATGTAACTTTCAAAGTTTCTCTCAAGTATCCGAAAATTATATATAAAGTCATCTTGTGTGAGATTAATAACATCTATGTAATCACAATGCATTCGTGTGTGACATTGTGCAGTTATTGGCATCTAGCACAGAAAATAGATTAAAATATCAGGAGTGATATTCTATTTAAGTTAGCTTGGGAGTTATTTACACTGTGATCGTACCTTATACGCACATAAATTTTATTTAGCAAACATTAGCATGCGTCGCTCTAGATCAAAATAAGGGTGCGTTACCTAAATATACAAGAGGGATATAAGTGATATCTGCCAACCTAAATCTCCATTTCTGAGCACATTTTGATTTAGGTTACCTGAAAATATTAAATGTCTACAAATTACAGTTTATCCCGAGAAATTTTGAGACTTAATTGTAAATTCTATACACATCTCACAATCTACCTGTATATAATTAATCTTAGTTTAAATCAATGCCCCTGTGACCAGATTAATAAAGGTCCTGCAGGACAGCATGACAAACGAGCGGTTGGTGTTCACATTTATTTTATTTGTAATGCCTATTGTCCAGTCAGATTGTACGTTTTTCAACGTAAACTGAAAAAATATTACATGTTCTAATCTGTTTTTTAAAATAAGTTATGGCTTGAGTATGCTTTCACTTTTTAAGGAAATAGAAATTTTTTTTTAGTGATCTATAAATCATAATTTGGTTACAAGCTTTATAAGTGCACGTCCGAGAAAAAAAACGGTGCATTTCACTTTAACAGCGAAAAAGGGTACAATTTTTAAGCTTATAAAAGTTAACGGACGAGTTAAAACATTTTTTTCCTATTTATTTTACAGCGAAAAGCCATTAAGTAAAATCTCATTACGTTCTTTAATTTTCTAATTCATATTTAATTCAGATCAGGTCCCTAATACAACCCTTATGGTTTATAACGACCTTTGTTTTCACCCTTTTCAATATGCAGAAAACAATCAAAATCATTAATAATGAAATTGTAATCTGTTGAAAAGTTTCAGGAAAGTAAGATAGTAGTAAATATTTTGTGCACTGCGAGTTGGACGAGTGCCATAAATGGTTTAAACGATCTGATATTTATTTTGTATCTACAAACGTGTTCCCTTGGGTTAAGAAACCCAAGAAGTTGATGTGTTTTATTCCCCTTTTGGGATGTACTAAAATAATTAAAGATAAATTATTTATGCTCATCTTTTCTAGATAACTTTTACCGTTCACTATTTGATTTACATTTTATTGCGCTTCGTACAACTTTATTATAGCTATTATCTTGTAGTAAACTGTTTTACTTACTTAATTAAATTTATGTAGTCTAAACGCCATTAATAAGATATGCTCAGATGTGCATAAAAATCATTAGCTCACTACCGTTTATTTTAGTACCGATTTTTTTATTATTATTTTATGACTTGATTTATTTTGAGAGTATGCTTTAAATGTATTAATTTAGAACCTGCTTTTTATGTATCAAGAACAATTAAAACTCTTATTACGATTGAATTTGAGTTTATTGAGTTAATAAAATAATTTCTATTTTTTTGGGATTTTAATTCACATTTTTATTGTATAGGGTGGCCTACTAAGAATGCGAGGTACTGTATCTGGGAAACTATCCATCGTAGAGGCTTGCGCAAAAAAAAAAAAGTTATTACTAAAACGGCCAATACAAAGACCTGGAAAATATTTTCATATTTCTGAAATGACCGCTAGGGGGCGTAACTGCAATCTTGAATCTAAAAAAGTGATGTTTCTGTGAATTCTGCTATATTAACCTAATAAAAAAATAACTGATCTTTGAAGTCGAGAATAATCTGAACTTTTTTTGTTTGCCACTTTGTGACGTATGTCTAAAAATAAAGTGGTGAGGGGTATTCAAAAGTTTCCTTAAATCACCCCCGTATCTTCGAAACGGCTAAGCCGATCTTAACAAACTTGGGCGCGTTGAAAAGAGCTTTTCTTGGGCTACAGATGTTAAAATAATTGAAGTTTTGTTAGTTTCACATGTAGTCGCTAGAGGGTTTTGTTCGACATTCCGACAGAAACGTTTAATTTTCGCAAAAAAATTAAATGCATTGGTATGACTTTTTTTCATGAACAAGTAGCTAAATAATGACCAAACAAGCTCGCGAAAACCGCATCTCGATATCTTGTTCCTAACCTAAAATATCGGCCAAAGAAAACTTTATACGAAAATACCTTAAATTTTTATTTTTTTTTTAACTATATTTTTCTGGAATTGTTTCTATTATGTAAGTTGTGGCCCTAAAAAAGACCGATTTAAAGGAGGAAGGTTTTTAATACCCCCGTAAATGCTCGAAATGCTGACCATCACTCTGTGCATTGCTGAGGCCTCTTATGGGTAGACAAAACTGCAGCTCAGTTTCGACTCTGAATAAGTTACCTAGAAATTGCGATTTTAAATGTTTGTAAATTTATTCACCAGAATAAAATCACCCTTTTGAAATTACTACGGGCAAGTAAGTAATGCTAAAAGTTATACAAAGGCCTATTTTTGTTTGTTTAAATGCATATACACTATAGGTATGTATGAAAAATATAATTAATAGAAGCAGGCAATGGAAACAGATACCTAAACAAAACATACATAATCCTCAAATTGTCAATAGTTGTCAATACTTTCGCGTTACTTTGAGCAATTTTTGTACTTTCAAAATGCGTTTTACGAATAATGAAGCTGTTGATATGCTTGCGATTTACTTTGAATGTCTTCAGAATGCCGCAGTAGCTAAAAGAGTTTACGCGGCTCGATATCCAAATCGGCGTCCTTGCGATGTAAGAGTTTTTCCCCGATTAGAAAGAGGAAGATTGTGATCGAAGGTTCGACTATTGCGATTGGATGTTAGGCATGATACGCGAAAATAGAGAATTTTTATTTCATATTCTTTAGACCGATGAAGCCACCTTCAATAGTGACGGGAGAGTCAATCTGCACAATATGCATTATTGGTCTGCAGAAAATCCTCATTGGTTGCGTGAAGTTTAGCGCCAAGGACGTTGGAGTTTAAATGTATGGTGTGGCATACTGGGAGGCAGAATTATTGGGACATATTTTTTCGAGCAACCCCTAAATAGCAATGTATTTCTTGACTTTTGGGCCAACCAATTACCGTTGTTGTTGGAAGATGTGCCTCTGGAAACAAGGCAAAAATTGTTTTTGCAGTTGGATGGTTGTCCAGCACATTTTGCTATTAATGTGCTAGAGTATATTAATGCAGCATTTTAACAACGGTGGATTGGAAGAGGAAATCTATTTCCATGGCCTCCGCGATCGCCAGACTTGACTTGCCTCGATTTTTATTTATGAAGGCGCTTAAAGGACATCGTGTTTCGGACTCAACCTACTACTAGAGAAGATATGAAAAACCGAATTCGTAACGCAATACGTAACATACCGAGAGCCGAAATTGAAGCTGCAGTTTTGTCTAGTCATGAGAGGCTTCAGCAATGCATAGAGCGTGATGGTCAGCATTTCGAGCATTTACGAGGGCATTAAAAACCTTCTTTCTTTAAATCGGTCCTTTTTAGGGCCACAACTTATATAATAGAAACAATTTCAGAAAAATATAGTTAAAAAAATTAAAATTTAAGGGATTTTCGTATCAAATTTTCTTTGGCCGTTATTTTAGTAGGAACAAGATATCGAGATGCGATTTTCGCGTGCTTATTTAGGCATCACTTAGCTACTTCTTCATGAAAAAAAGTCATTCCAATGCATTTAATTTTTTTGCGAAAATTAACCGTTTCTTTCGGAATGTCGAACAAAGCCCTCTAGCGACGACATGTGAAACTAACAAAACTTCAAATATTATAACATTTGTAGCCCAAGAATAGCCCATTTCAACGCGCCTAAGTTTGTTAAAATCGGCTTAGCCGTTTCGAAGAAACAGGTGGTTATTTAAGGAAATCTTTGAATACCCCCCACCACTTTATTTTTGGACATACGTCAAAAAGTGCTAAACAAAAAAAGTTCAGACTATCCTCGACTTTAAAGATCAGTAATTTTTTTATTAGGTTAATATAGCAGAATTCACAAAAGCATCACTTTTTTGAATTCAAGATTGCAGTTACGCCCCCTAGCGGCCATTTCAGTAACTTGAAAATATTTTCCAGGTTTTTGTATTGGCCGGTTTAGTAATAACTTTTTTTTTGCGCAAGCCTCTACGATGGATAGTTTCCCAGATACAGTACCTCGCATACTTAGTTGCCCACTCTGTACATATATAGATTCCGTTTACAAGAGGTCAAAATAACAAAAAATATTTTTATTTTAAAAAACAGTATATGGGATTTTGGTCTGCTTGTATAGAAATTAGTTTCTACCGAATTAAAAATGGATTGATGTTAAGGACGCACCTGTGGTAACTAAACTGCTGGCCACTCGAACTTACACATAGTGATTTTAGGCAAAATTTAAAGTTAAATATTTTCAATAGGAATGAAAATTTTTGAACGCGGCTTGCAAATTTTAAGAGCTAATTTTTTCGGATTAAGCTGCATGACGTATATGTATCGTAGGACCATAAGTTTATTATATACGGGTGATCAATGCAGTCATGCAAAAAATCTGAAAGTTTGTATGAGTGAAATTTCCGCAAAATTTTTTAGTCGATGCAATATGGTTTTTACTAAGGTAACATCAATATCTCTAGACGTTTTTGTCAGTTTTTGGATTAAGGCCCTTAGGCCTTGCACACACTACTCAACACAAAATTTGGATAGCAAAATTTTTAAAATGCTATAACTTGACATTGTATTGACGGTTCTTGATGATTTTTGCGGATTTGGAATCCTTGTTTCACGTAGATTTTTATATAAGGGTTGAAATTTACACATTATACCGGGTCGATAATAAATAAAAACGTAGGGTACGACGCCCTCTAAGGTTTGGCATTATCTAAGTTTTTGTAAAATAAATTCTCACCTCAAGTTGTTTTAGTTAATGTTCTTTTCACTGTTCTGTCCGAAACAAGGATTCCAAATCTGCAAAATCATCAAGAACCGTCAATGCAACGTCAAGTTATAGCGTTTTAAAAGTTTTGCTACCCAAATTTTACAAACTTTTGATCACCCGTATATAATAAACCTATGGTCCTACGATAAATATACGTCATGCAGCTTAATCCGAAAAAATTAGCTCTTAAAATTTGCAAGCCGCGTTCAAAATTTGCACTCCTATTGAAAATATTTAACTTTAAATTTTGCCTAAAAATCACTATGTGTAAGTTCGAGTGGCCAGCAGCTTACATATGTAAAATATTGTTGGGTAAACTGCCCTTTATGTAAGGGATATAAAAACATTTTATTAAGAAAAAGTATAAGGAATTCAAAATAATGGACACGTGCCAAATTTCACCCAAATTTGAGTAAGTTGGTTTCACCCGCAATTTTACGTACATTACAACGAAAACGTTAAAATTTTGTTTTTAGTTTTACAAAAAAATGCCAAAGGAATAACAAATCTGCAATCAAGTCTTCAATATTAATACAGTGTGTTCATAAAATAAAAACAAAGGAAACAAGATTTATTAATTTTACGAAAAAATTACAAAGGAATAAAAATTTGTTCTTGATGTATAACGAACAAAGGGTACTTTAATATAGGTAAATTGACCTATTTTCAGAATTGGAGAAATGACTGTGTGTATACGTCCATGTACAGTGTGGTGATAAAGTAAGAAACAAAATTTATAATTTCGTTATTTAATGTTTCCAAATATATATATATATATATATATATATATATATATATATATATATATATATATATATATATATATAGAAAAAGAATTTCTGCGCTTTAATTCCCTTCCCCCCAACCCCCCTCTGCTCAAAATGCCAAAAAAACACCGTTTTTACAAAATCACTTTTTTCGCCAACAATGCAATAAAAAATCTAATGAGTATCTATTTTAATATTTTATAATGTATGTTATAAAATAAGTGTTAAATAGAAATCATTATTGAATTGCGCTGAAATTCATTCACTAGATCAATTTTTTGAAATTAGAAAAATACCAGGCGGTCACATAAACAACAATTTGTTACAAAGTAAGGATTTACTTCAAATCGTTACAGTTAGAACGATGCTACCTCGAACATCTGGTTGGAACGTGGTACGAGAAGCACACAAGAAAGACCGAAAGAAACAAGAAGCTAAAAAAATATACCACGAATAAGTGCAAAGTAATACTCTGACAATAGGTTTTACTTCGATGATGTAAGTCGAGCTCCAAGAAATTTTACGTTTTGTTTTTTTTTCGCTTTGTAGTTTTTAGCTAGTGCGAAGAGTCCATCTACTAGAAGAAGTTTACAATTATAATTGGATTGAAAGAAAACAGGTGGCTTATCCTTTGGTGAAACCAAAATATCCGCCCAATGGCGTTATTTAGTACCTCAACAACATGTAGAAATACATAAAGTATGAAAATATCTCTCGTAACCCGAAGATGAGTTCGATTTAAAACAGGGAAAGAGATTTTTCTTAAAAAAGCTCAATTTCGCCGAAAATGGCTAACTTAACACGTTATTCATTGAAATTTTGTTATCATATTCATTGGTACCAAAAGTATTGTTATTGTTAAACATAATTTTCAATAAAATGTAAATTAATGATATCATCTAAATTATCTTTAAAGTAACCAGAACGCTAAACATTACCTAGATGGCGCTAATAGAAACTAAAAGCAGTGTAATCTATACAGGACGTTTAACTAATACAGGTAAAACAGTATATTCCTAAAATTCAGATAAGTTATGTCAATGAAACAAATGACGAGTAAATAGACAAACGACAATCGACAAACATAAGTTTTCAATCTAAAGGTAATTTTTCGAATAATAAATAAAGAAAAATATAAAGTCGATACGAAAAGATCCAAAATCGATTTTAGCACGTTACAAACCTAATAATTGTAAACTAATTATTCACAGTGTTTTTCATTATAGCACGATAAACACAAAAACGGTTTTCCCTCGCAATTAGCGCAGTAAGTGTCAACTTTCAATGTGCGATTAGTAGCACATTTTCTGCCATGAAGCTTATTGTTTTTCTTACAGCAACTTTTGCAAAACCTTCTTACTTTATGCATGCTTTCTCCTTCTTTCTTTTTCAAACTGCGAATTCGTCGTTTTTTGACTGTAGTTCATTTTGTTCGTTTGGTTCATTTATTCCCTCGACGGCATTTGCAATATCTTATTACCTCTTTTTTGAAATCTGTAATACTGATATTACTTTGGGTGACTTGCTTATATAAAACAAATGCATTAACCGTATAAGTTGTACGTAATACTTCAACTGCAGTTTTTGTGTGCCATTTTACAGACCTACGAAGTGGATTAGAATATGAACCCATTTGATCGTATAGTTCCACGGTGCTTTTTCCGCGATTATAGTCTATTATGACGTTAGGTACCTGTTTAACTTTCCCATTTCTAGTTCTTTCTATCATATCGGCGTCATGCTTGGTGGACAACATTAGTAGGTCTCTTTGGTCTCTCCACTTCAGTATTGTTACGCCTTTTTGAATATCCATAGCTAAAACCTCTCCCTTTTTAAGTTTTTGATTTAAAAGTGCGACCGGACCCAACAATATCTTGAGTCAGAAATGTTACAATTTTCTCTGGAGTTACTCATTCGCTGTTTTCAGTACCTGCGGATATTTTAATATTATGTATGTAGCCCATGCCTGAACATAACTTAAAAAGTTTTATATCATACTTGTGTCTTTGACTGTATATATTGTTTTATTGATATTATTATAAGTTTTAAAATAAAATTTGTTCTTCCAGTCCCTGCTTACGGAGATATATGAATCTGAAGGAGGCCGTTGGATATCGGTTTTTCTTGAATAACTTTTAATAATAATAATAATAATAATAATTTAATAAAAAATTAATATGATAGACACTAACCGCTTAAAATAGTGTCCTTAATGCTTAAATTTTTAACACACTGTATGATAAATAGTTTTCGAGAAAAATAATAATAAACGAATTCTAGTTTTATTTTTAATAAAAAGGACAATGATCTCTTGATAACAAAGTGCGATACGAAAGTCATTCAAACAACAGGGAACTTTTTTAGTTGTTTAATATGAAAAATACAAAAATTTAAGAAAATACAGTGGTGTTCCAGGAGGCACGTTAACGAAATTATTGAAAAAAAACGTAAGCCAGTGTTTTTTTTTTGGAAATTTTATAAAAACACGTTGTTCTAAATCTGAACAAAATGAAACTTAAACCTTAATTATTTAAAAATTGTTCCAGAGTTTAGTGGGTTAAGGACCGAAAATAAAACTGCAAGTTATATTTTAGAATTTGCTAATTTGAAATTAGCAAATTCGAAAACTACAACTAGAAATCTTATGTTTTGGTCCTAAACCCTCTACAGGTTGCAACAATAGAACCTAAGTACGCTAATTTTAAGCAATTAGTTAAAAACTTTATGAGGCTTCAACACGGACTCCGTGAAGTCTGATACATTCGCGTGCTCAAAGAATTGAGGACTGTTGTACCCGCCACAATAACCCAGGGTTGTTCCTTATCACATCGCAATGAAGCGTAATTCTCCGTAAAAGTTCCTCCTTAGTATCGAACGGAGTAGAATACACCACGTTTTTGACGTGTTCCCACAGATAAAAATCCAGTGGCGTTAGGTTGGGAGATCGAGGAGGCCAGGCAATAGGCCCTTCTCTACCTATCCAACGGTTTGGATAGACGTTATTGAGGTGCTGCCTCACAGCAACGCTGAAATGTGGTCCCATCGTGCACGAAGTACATGTTTCGGCGTGTTTCAAGTGCTATGTGCTCTATTAAATCGTAAAAAGCGGTCTTAAGGAACTCCAAATAAAGTTGCCCATTCAATCGTGCCGGAAACAGGAATGGTCCAATAAAAAAATTGTTAACGATTCCTGCCCAGATACTAATTGATTGGAACTGATGTTGATGATCCGAAACAATAGTGACACGATTTCATTAGCCCATATATGTGTGTTGTGTAAATTCATGATACCATTTTTGGTAAACCCTGCTTCATCGGTAAAAAGAATAGTGCCAATGAAGTTTACATTATTTCTTTGCTGATCCAATAACCAGTTTGCAAATTGCATTGCACGAGGAAAATGGTCAGGGATCAGTTTATGCACTTTTTGCAAATGATATCGATACAGTTCTTGAAGAACTGCATGTACTATCGTTTTCTACGTATTAAACTGTGCTGATAATTTTCGAGTGCTCGTCATATACATCATTTAAAATATTGATTCATCTGATTGCGGAGTACGTACCGTTCTTCCGAGACCGCTATTGTTTCCTAACTTTCCAAAAAATTATAAAGAAAATCAATAATTATTACCGTATTACCTGGAATCGCCCACCATTCTCCCTTAGACGTTGGTCAACTCGTTGAAATGTATTCTGCTTTGGAATAGTACGATTAGGGAATCTTCCGTGATATAATATCCTTCTGGCGTCCAAAGCATTGCAAGACGCAAGTCCATACATCAGATGCGTATCTACATACTGAATAAACGTGTATTTCGAATTAACTCACAATCAAATTCACCACGAAATCCAAAAATCAGTAAATTAATATCGAAGTAAAGGATCATGTGTCAGCAAAGTCAAATGTGACAAGTTCTAAAATGCAGGGTATTTTACTTATTTCGTCATAGTAACATTTACAACAATATTTTTTTGGTGCGGATAAAAATAAAACGCACATTTTGGCGAACTAGCTAAACAACTGAAAACCCAACTTTCCTGTTGTTTGAATGAATTTGGTATTGCACTTTGTTACCAACAAATCATTATCCTTTTTATTAAAAATAAAACATAAATTTGTTTATTATTAGTTCTCTCGAAAACGGTTCATTTCATTGACAATAACCAAGAGTACCTTTTTTTTAGCTCAAGGTTGAAGCTATCTAGATTTTTTTCTTCATCACGCAGGATGTTAAAAATTTAAGCATTAAGGTGTAAGATTTAGTCCGCCCCTGGTAAACTAAAACGGCTAAATATGTTTCAAGGACTCTATTTTAAGCTGTTTCTTGCTAGTTTCCATCACATTAAATTTTTATTAATACTTTAAAAGTTATTCAATAAAACCGATTTCCGACGACGTCCTTCAGGTTCTCTCCTTAGGTACAAATTTTGTAGGAACTTGTCATCTTATTTTTCATGTTCTACCTGAATCCGAGAGATTTCCCAGTATAGAGCTTCAAAACAGGTGTTCCATTTCGTATGTATGTTGGATAGGTTACGTTAATGCTAAGCTTTGAGGAATGCACACCTGTATGCGTGGGAAGTTAGCAAGTATTTGAGAATTTTGTTGGCGGTTAGCAAATTAGTTATTATTTGATCATGCTCTGATTCAGGCGTATGTAAGAGTGTGGTATAACTAAGGACGCCAAACCAAGCGCACGACTCATTAATTCCTGTAAATGTTCGAGTTCACTCATAAGAAATTAGTGTGTTGTAATAAATCTTACATTCTCGTTTTAGTGCTGCCATTTTAACAAATTACACTGCTTAAAGACTTATGTAATGTTGGTGGATTAGTTGTGTTAAACAACAATTTGTAACAAACCTTTTTGAGTTGTGTTAAAAATATACCATACTTTAGGCAACTTCGTTCATTTTTGTGTCATGTAAATTGCATACCTTGGTGACTGAAAAAGAATACGTTTAGATATTTTAAAGTGGGGTTGTACGCGCATTTCGTCTTGCACATTGAGTTCATGCGCAAACATGATTCCTGTTGTTACGACATGAAAGCAAAAAGCTTCCATTTTGGTTCTTGAGTATTTTTATTAAAAAAGTGTCGTTAAATTAACGGCACTTTTATTTTACTTTTTTACACTTTTATTTTTACTGTTATTTTTACTTTTATTACGTTACATTTTCCTATTACGTAATTTCATTGTATTATTACGTTTCAATTTAACGAGGATGACGCAATAGAAGTTGTTGCTGTGCTGAAAATTATTAAATGGTACATTAACCCATTTAAATCAACCAAGTTGGGCTTTTGTAAAGAATTTATTCATTTGGGATCAATGAATATCAAAACTCTTATCATATTTCCATTTCAAGATTGATTGCACAACCAAAACTAACTTCGTCAGCATTTCTTATCCGTAACAGTATACCAGTGACATCCAAAATTTTACAACAGGTATTTATTTCCTAATGATTAGTACAGGGTTCCCCATTTTAGACTATACAATTTAAAAGTCGAATAAAAACTTTCTAATCAAAGTAAATTAACTTTTAATGGACTAATATGTAGCTTATTCTTTGGGATTTATGACTAAAGTAAATAACAATTCAAGTTTTAAAGATCATGTCTTCCAAATGCCCTCCTTCGACTTCAATGCATTTTTGAATTCTAAGTTCAAAATTTATCATCACTGGCGAAGCAAATCTCCATTTATTCCTGCAATTTCATTTCGAATCTGCTCCTTCAGCTCAGGAATTGTTGCGGGACGACTTGCAAAACTTTTTGCTTTAGGTATCCCCAGAGAAAAAATCGGGGCCGTTAAATCGGAGATCTCGGGGCCAATTCAATTTTCCAAATCGGGAAATTATACGGCCGTCAAACAAATCTCGCAAAATTCTCATAGTGTTTCTGGCTGTGTGAGCCGTTGCTCCATCTTGCTGGAATAATATGGCGCCATTTAGTCCTCGTCTAATTAGTTCTGGGATCAGAAACGTTTGCAACATGTTTATGTAGCGTTCGGAATTAACTGTAACAGAACGGTTATTTTCATCCTCAAAAAAATAAGGACCGATAATTCCAAATGATGCTACACCGCACCAAACAACGACTTTGGGACTGTGGAGGTTTTTGGTAAACAGTTCGTGAGGATTTTCTACTCCCCAGTATCTAAAGTTTTGCTTGTTAACAACACCGTCCAAATGAAAATTTGCTTCGTCGCTCATTAGCAAATTATGAATTTCTCCACGATGCTGATGTAAAATTCTTCACAAAATGTCACCCTCGCTCCTTTGTCTAGATCACTGAGGTTATGCGCCATTTGATATTTATAGGGTGAAATTTTATATCTTTATGCAGAATTCTGTGGAGACTTCCTTAGATATTCCTAGGGCAAGTGATTGCCGATTAGCCGATCTCTTAGGACTTCTTGTAAAGGCAGCTCTCACTCGTTCAATATTTTCAGGCGTACGCACCGTTCTTCGACGTCCAGGTTTTTTAATGTTTTGCACAGAGCCATTTTCACGCCAATGACGAACCCACGCCACAATTGTAAAGCGTGTTGGTGCATCGCCCTATTATTGTTTCCAAACTGCCGTCGAAATGCACGCCGAACTTCTTCAAATGAACCAGTTCTAATGTAGACTTCCACAGAAAACACATGCTCTTGAATCGAATAATTCATAATGCAATGAAAATTGTTAAACTGGAGCAATTCGCATATTTGACAGAAACACTTAAGTCGTTGTTTATAGACAGGCGCCTCCTTGATCTTTAAAACTTGAATTGTTATTTACTTTAGTCATAAATCCCACAGAATAAGCTACATATTAGTCCATTAAAAGTTAATTTACTTTGATTAGAAAGTTTTATTCGACTTTTAAATTGTATAGTCTAATATGGGGAACCCAGTATAAGGTACTTTTAAGTTATTAGGAATAAGATTTTCTACTTTTATAACTTGACAACGATTTTACATTTATTACATTTCCGGTTTACTTGTTTTCCATAAATTAAGTTGGCGTCCGAGGCATTTTAACATTTATTCACAGGTTGAAGTTACATCTTTTTTGTACAGCGAACATATCTAACCACACACACATTTTCTAATTAAAACAAATCAAATTTTAAGAACCTGGCCCATTTAATCACTGGCATGAGCTGAAGGCACAAAATCTTCTATTTGTCATTAGGGGTATGAGTAAATATTAGGGGAATTATTATTAAGAACAACCGAAATACACCCTAGTAATTTTTTATTACAAATTAAGCTCGATTTTTAAATTAATATGGAAGGTTCACGAACTGAATAGAACTGAAGTAAATTAATAACCTTAAAATATTTAGTTCCTTAAGTAAATTAAGCTTTGTTGAACGTATTAAAAGAAGAAGAAGAATTAAAAGAACTCCCGATGAAATATCAGAAATGTTAAACCTGAATTGTTGGTTTCACATTTTTTTTAATTTAAGCTTTCGCCCATAATTTAAGAATTTTACATTTTGCTGTATGCTAAATCTTTGTTTACATACACAGTGAGTTTTTTTTTTCATTATTTGTATGGGGATCTCGGAAACCATAAGAGTTACACATTTGCTTAAATGGGAAAATATTTGTTTCTTTAGAAGACTAATCCAGATACGCTTTGTTTGATTTAAGAAAATGCATTGGCTTACTTGATATTTGTAAAAAAAAAGTAAAATTCCCTGAAATCGTTTCAGCGATTTAATTTGTTTATTTCTAAAGACAGGTAAAAATTGTTTAAATACATTTTGTAGATAAATTTGTGCCAAATAATGTCACGGTACTAGTTTTTTTAATTTTGCTTAGCATTTTGAAGTTATGAAGCAAAGTTGAATTTTCTTAATGGAAACCATGGTTGGTATTGACATATTTTAATAGTGCATTTTTTCCTGATTGTAATGATGTAAAGGTTGTATGACTTATTTTAATAAATAAAAGCACAATACACGTTTTATATTATTAGGTTAAAGAAAAATCATATCGTGCCATGGAAAACAAAAGTAAAGCAACTGAAGCGTTTTTTATCTTCGTCTTTGACAGTTCGTTCGTTAGTGTAATTCTTATTGGTTTTGTCAGTGTGGAGTTGCTTTAGAAAATTAATTATGGTGTACGCAAATTTCGAGAAACTTGATATGATCGATCCTTTGTAACAAATACAGTCAACGAGCGGCCGAACGCTATTTTTTATTGTATTTTGATCGCCCTCAACCATATTTAGACACCTTCAAAAATTTATACACCAATTTAAAAAAGTTTAGGAGTTATGAAGCCCAGAAATAGGGGTAATATTGATGAAAACGTGCAGAAAAATGTTCTAGCTGTTATTAATGAAAATCCATCTACATCAACACGCCAAATTGCTAAGACGCTGCAATCACACAACGCACAGTAGTGAGAGCTTTAGCAAAACATAAATACCATCCTTACAAATATTCAGTTGGGCAAACTTTGCACCCTGGTGATGATTAAAGAAGATTAAATTTTTGGAATTGGTTCATAAATATGTGCCATGAAAATAACAACTTTCCGATGCATATCTTATGGACCGTCGAATAATAAACACTAGTGGGCGCAAGCAAATCCTCACCGTTTACAAGAAAGACGGCCTGAGATTAAGTTTGGCTTTAATTTATGGTGCGGAGTTATAGGTTCGCAGCTTGTTGGTCCATTTATTTTTAATGGGACTTGAACTGGAAATCGATATTTGCGATTTCTTAGGGAAGATTTTAACAATATCCTAGATGAATTAAATTTACAAACCCGCACCAAGATACAGTGGTATCAACACGACGGTGCCTCACCACATTATCAGGCAAAAATTAAAAGATATTTGAAATATGAAATTTTTCCAAACTCGTGGATAGGCAGAAATGGTCCTGTTTTATAGGCTGCATATTCCCATGATCTTTTACCTTTAGACTTTTTTGTATTTGGAGCAATAAAAGGTCTCGTATATGTGCGACCGTATGCAACCCAATAGGAGCTGCAGGAAGCTGTTATTAATGCGTTTGATAGATTAGATGGGCGTAAAATTAGGAAAGCCGTTAACTCCGTGTTGAAAAGGAGTCGCATGTGTGTCGATAATAATGGTGGACATTTGGAACACTTACTGTTTTCCGTGGCAACATATGATTTTTGTTAAATCTAATAATAGAAAAACCTGTATTGTGCTTTTATTTATTAAAATAAGTGATACAACAACCCTTACATCATTACAATCAGAAAAAAATGCACTATTAAAATATGTCATAGCCAACTATTGTTTCCATTTAAAAAAATTCAACTTTGCTTCATGACTTCAAAATACTCAGCAAAATTTAAATACTAATACAGTGACGTTATTCGGCACAAAATTATCTACACATTGTTTTTACACAATTTTTATCTATCTTTAGAAATAAACGAATTAAAGCGCTGAAACGATTTTGGAGAATTTTACTTTTTTATAAATATCTAGTAAGCCATGCATTTTGTTAAATCAACAAAAGCGTACCTGTATTAGTCTTTTAAAAAAGCAAATCTTTCCCCATTTAAGCAAATGTGTAACTCTTATGATCTCCGAGATCCCATACAAATAACGCAAAAAAACTCATCCTGTATATTGCGTTGAGGCCTGTATGGTTATTTTGACGCACCGTGTATGTGCAGGATTTTGATAACGTGTGTACGTGCTTTGAGTGCAGCTGAAGCGAGTTTGCATGAAAAGATTTTTTTGGTGAGTATGCGTAGTGTAAGTGGTGTAAATAATACGCCACTGGATTTTTAATGAAGCTTTAGTTATCATATGAAGGAATATCTGAAGGTTATAGAAAGATTTCCGTGTTCAAAGCGTTAGATTTGATTGAGAAATAATGTTTTGGGTAAATTTTTTTGATACGACACTGGTAGGACTACTGGTTTTTTGCTACCAGGTATGAAGAAATTTGGTTAAATGAAACGGGTGTAGACGTACGAATAAATAAGTGTACAATTTTGACGTACAATAAGGAATTCATATGCATATTTTTGATTGTAGAAATTTTTGGTAATGTTGTGCGATATTGATAAATGGAATGCGTATATGTGTATGAAAAGGGGCATTAGAATGTGATGTTTTCACGTAAATTGTGCGGAAATAAAACTCGCCTACAGGCAAGATGTGTATGAAAAGTTGAGTTAAGATCTGGGGAATATACTGAATGAATGTGGTGAGAATGGACGATTTCTTCGGGGCGATTTTGTAAGTTTTCAAGTAAAATAAAGATTACGACGAGTGTTGTATAAGTGTAGCGTGATTGTCCTTGCAGGACATTGTGACGCGAGAGTAGAGCCCTAATGGAATGCTCAGTTGTGATAGGTGAATTTTAAGTTTAGCGCGAACTTATTGTGACGTATTTGCAATACGGCGAGCAGAAGGTAGATTTTGATAGACAGAACCGACGGGCTAAACTTAAGTAAAGATCGCGCGCGTTGAGGAGAATCATTAGAATGGGTTAGTGTCGTGTTGTTTATGAAATTGGAGTTTCCGTAGTACGCATTTAAAGCGGCTACAATAACCCTTAGGGGGATAAATCGTTTAGACATTCATAAATAAACAAGTTTAATATATTGCGAAGTTGATTTTTCTTCAAGAAATTTTAAAAGTGCGAAAGCAAATTTGAACATAACATAGCAAATATTTTGTGATAGTGTCTGTAGTAGAGCGCGTGATCCAAAGTTATTATATAAAGAAAGCCTGGAGTTACCAGTTAAGTAAACGAAACAGGAATTTGTAGAGTTAGTTAAAACGTTTGTGAACATTATTAATTTTCTATGAGGTACATTTGTACAAATGTTAGTAATACCAGGTGGAGTGTACAAAGAAAATAAAGAGTTTTACTATTTACATGGAAGTAAACATTCTTCATAGTAATAAATGTTTGAAAAGGCAAACGTTAAAGCTATAAGGTGATATGCGGATGAGTCCATACATCAAGTACGCGAGTGAACGGACGATAGACACTGCGTTAGTGAATACGGCTTACCTCTTGTGATTATGTGCATAGTGTATTTACAAAACTAGAAAGGATTACTTGTAGCAGACCATGTGGACTACAATTTTACTATACCGAAAAGGATTAACTACCCTTTTAAATAAGAACTAGATTTAAATTTTATTGAAGCAAGACAAGTACGATTATCTTTTAAGTACATCCTTTTATTGTTGGGTTAATTACAGTTCTTTCAAAGTAAAAGGTGATCGGACTTGATCTATTTTGTGTTTAGTATTAAGAATTTGTGGTCCATTTAACTACGCTGTTGTAGAGATTTGCATGCGAATTTGTCAATATATATCCATTGTTTAATTGATTTCGTTGTTTATTTATGTCCAATGTGATAAATTTGTAGAATTTACTTAACAGGTTACATTTATTTATTTATTTTTTTGTTGTTTATAACCGAATTTAATCTTTGTCTATTTGGAGTTTGATGATCGTCGTGAAATTGTGTAATAAGTCAGGTCGATTGCAAAATTTCATTTTAGCTTTGAAGTATTGAAGCCGAACACTATTAACAAAGTACTTATTATTTTTAGTATCATTCAGCATAAATTACCGTTTTGAGGTAATAAAGTTTGAACATATTAATGAATGCCTGTATACGATTTTACAGATAAAGTATTGATAAAGTATAACAATTTTATTAATGCAGCAATTTACGAATAGTTTTTTTTTTACATAAAAATTCATTGTTAAACCGATTTCATTTACTGTGTTTAGAATTTTCTAAATTGGGAACATTTATTTTATTCAAAGTTTTATGACAGTTAGAAATATAAAGCTGTAGATATACAAGGGAAATTTTAAAAACTACATAAATTAACGTTTTATTTTTATGAATTGGAGTTTCTATTTATACAGGGTGTGTTCCGTAAGTTATAACAACCCGTGTATCACTAAATTTTCTGAAGTTTTTTTTAAGCTTGCTAAGTGGTTTCTATGTTTGTTTTCGAATGAATGTTATTAATTCAAAAACAAAGAGGGGGTACTGTAATGGGAGCTTTAGAAAAATCAAAATTTCGCGCTAAATTATACGAGATTAGATATTTATATATTATTTTTCTGCATAAAGAAACAGTTATTGTTTATTTGTATTTGAATATAAATAATATTAAGATGAAAAGCTTGAGTTTATTTTAATAAGTTATCTGTATATTCAATGTGAAGATATTTAAAAAACGCGGCATTGCGAGTGCATCAATGTGTTGGAAAGGGATGACACTGTCATCATGATGTACAGTTTTTAAGTCAGTCGCATATAGGGAGCGACCACAGAGAGGCGCAATAAGTAAGCGAACAGAAAGGGTCGCATAAAAAATAAGCGATCAGAATTCGTATTCTAAGCGACGTTGTATAGTCACGCTGCCCTGTAAAGTGTTAAAATTACAAATAAGAATTAATTAACGGTGATAGGGAAGAAGTAAAAAATTACCTTCCTTATTAAAATAATAAAAAGTGACGTAATAAGTGAAGATATCCCAGAACCGTAACCGTTTGTGATTAAATTTGAACATTTATGTAAAAACTGTATAGTGGAAACATCGAACAATTATTTGCTATAATCATTGATTGATGAAAGAAAATTAGAAGCGTATTTAGCTACACAAAAGTATCTGGGAAGATAAGCAATAGAGAAGCGGTTCTATGGTGCCGGAAAGTAACATCATCTGAAGAGTAATTTTTAACCTATCGGAGGCCCCCTTTAGGGGACAAAGAAACGCCAGCATTACATCAGTTGCAACGAAAATAAGTAAGAACCTTTTTGTTTGTGTTAATAAACAAAACTTTTTTTGTTTGATTTCTCGATACTTTACATTTGGTTATCACTATTAAACGAGAACAATCTGTTTAATTCTGATAAGGATTTTATTTGTTATATGTTAGTTTTAAGAAGGTTATTGTAGATTTAAGTTTGATTTTTATATAAAATTTTTGTAAACAACGCGTTGATGCATTATCGTTCAGATTTGGAATTTAATTAAATGAGTGTAACGCTTGATTTACTTTTATTGCTAAAGATTATTAATATCACCAGGTTACACAATTATTGAATATATAAATGCAGAAAGAGATCAACTCAATAGGAACCCAGATAAATAAATAAATCTAAATGAATACAATTTTGGGCAATGATAACAGAAATCGTTTCTTTATCTTAACTTGAGTTAGCCGGTGCGACCAATTAAGAAAGGAGTTAGTAAACATAAAGCTTAAAATTCATTTAAGCAAACCGAGATTAATTAGCTAGCAAAGTGAAAACTAATTAGTAACTGATATCTATACAAATTGAACCCATTCAGTTTTAATAAAACGTAATAAAAAATTATCATCTCAGGTACTAAATTTTCTTTAATAATGTTGATATTATAAAAAGGTTTAAAAGAACTTATATCTTATTCTTTGGAGCGGGTTAAACAAACGAAAGTAGTATCTAAGCATTGAGATATACTCAGTGATCTAAGGGTACTACGCCCGTTGCAGAGTGTGTTTGACTTTGAGATGTCAATCCTGTCTTCCACAGTCAGATAGGATTAATTTATCATCTCGCCTAAGACGAATTATTCTAGCAAAATTTAGGATTGTGGTGGCGCCAAGAGACATCTTTCCCGGACTGAGCTGTATAAGCTATGAATTTATGGTATGTTTGAGCTTGTTATTCAATCATTTGACTCCTTATCTCCACCCCGCTCATTTCCACTGTAACTGCAACCCGCTTACTAATGTAAGCCCACACGAGCGACGCCTAGTACGGATTGAACGTGTATCAGTCCATTCAACTTTCTTTGTTGATAATTGTGGAAGATCCAAAAAAACTGTATTGCTGTATCTGTAAAGTACTTTCTTGTGTTATTTCGTTTAATAACTAAACTATTGGTTACTAAATGATTCGATTCTTTTGTATGACATAAGTAAATTAAAAGTTTAAATTTATTTTTATAACATTTAAATTTTGCTGTTAACGTTTGCTATTAGTTTCAATACTACATAAAGACGTTTTCCTCAACGTCTCATTCAAAGTTGTCCATAACATACTGAAATAAGTAGTAGCGACAGTTGTGAAAAAGAATTTTTTTGTCGGAAAAGTTTGCTGATTCCTTTTAAAGAACTTTTTTTACTGAAATGACATTTATTTTGTTTCTAAAGAGTTAAACGTAGTTGCACTGGCATTATTTCAATTATGTTGTGTGCACGTTTGAGATTTGTGGCAGTTCTTTAGTATTCAGATATATTTGTTTAAATTAACACGAGTCCTGCGTAATAATAAACAATACAATTCACATTTGTATTTATCTCAAAACATTGTTAACAAAGATCAAATTGAAAATTACGTTTCTACGCTAAAGACAACACCACGTAATGACAGTTGCATGTTTTGTACAAATAATTAATTTTAACCAACATAATACTGGTTAGTATTCACAAACCTAAGAGCGTGAACTAAATTTCAATTTGACGTTATTGATAAAATAGTTGTAATTTTAACAAAGTAATTTCGTACATGCTGGAACATTATTAACAATGCTTGTCTAGATTTCGCAAGAATTCCTTTGATATTAATATAGTTTCATTATTAGGGTAGTTGAGAAGGCATATAGATACCAAATAAATTAATATCACAGCAATCATGTCGATGTACCATAATATATTCCGGTATACGAATACGTTTTCAAATGTATTGTTTGTTATTAACACAATCCGTATTTGAAAGATACACTTGTTTTAAAAACAAACGATGCCGAGTTTAATAACTTTGTTTTTTAGTATTAAATGAACCTTTAAACATTTCGGAACATGGCTTAATGGTTTCACATTAGAATAATTAGAGCTTAGTGTATCTTTAAGTTCTTTTACATTAATGAATGGTTAGCGACTTTCTCCCAAAGCACTTTAATATCATATTTTTCGTTAGTTTTTTTTCAGCAAACAACTTGCAACAAATAAGAAAAGATATTTATTATTAGCCGCATTTTTGTCTTCGACTTGATCGGTAGTCAAAATGGCGTCAGTTAAACTTTAGAAATACATACAGCTGTGAATGAAAAAAATGTCATATTGTCACGCTCGGTTTTTTGGGGCGTAGGGCGTGACGTGCCATTATGGCATTTCAGGTTCGTATGTTTAGTTAATCGGCAGAGTCGGTACAAGTTCAGTAAAGTAAGCGTAAAATAAAATAATATAATAAAAAAAATAAATCTTACACCATACTGCTGCTGGCCATCTTTGGGAAACACTTACAATTAATATAACAATAATGTTAGTAACTGATGGATAACAACTACCACTCTATACACTAATTATACACTTATGATTCAATAATGACAATGGTTACAATAATAATTATATCCCCATACATGATCCAGGCCTACTATTTATATGGAGATGAGTTGTGACGTCCTTCCTGTAGAACCAAGGCCTAAAGATGATGAAACAGGCTGCGCGTGTCAGAGTCTTGGGAAACCAATATCCGTTATTAGGGAAAGTACTTTGAGGAAATCTACTGATAGTGAATTTAAGTTCCTCTAGAAAACTGATACAACTTCCCTTAAGTTGTGAATAATGAGTAATACTTACCTAATGAGGAATTACAAGATATGAATATTGGATATTGATATGAAAATTGGCAAATAAGATCAATATTCATTGACAATATTCATTGTTTATTACTCTCTTGAACATCAAAATCCGTAGTATACGTCGAAAGACGATTCCAATTACTAAATATGGCGAAAAGTTCTGATTCTGGTTTCTCGAACACTAAACTTCAATTGTCAGAACCTCAACCTAGCGATTTCAGACCACTATGACCAAGTGTTAGTAAAAAATTGGCCAATAAATGTGAAACAATTAAAAAAAAAAGATATTTTTCTACTGAAAATTGTAATATCTTCCTGTCCCTCCTGAAAGATGAAAATAGGAACAGTGTTTATATATGTTCTGACGCGAATGAAGCTTTTCTTTCTTTTTTCAATCGTTTCAAGTATTTCTTTGACTTAAGTTTTCCTATAAGAACAAATCGTGGTAACGTTTCAAACGTATCTGCCAAAAAACATTGTAAACCACTTTGCTTACAATAATTAAAATGGTTTATTTTAATTTGCCTCGGTGTAGCTCAAATCGGGTCTTGTCTTAACAAGACGGGGGTGGTTCGTATTTTGGTTCTTAACACTGTACACTTTGAATAATTACAATAAAATGTTTTATACGTATATTACCTATTTCTTCTATCAAACTAAATAATCAGATACTAAACTAGTTGAATTAAATTAACAACAAGAAAAATTTTATATCAGGTTAACCGGAGTGTCCTTCCTGGTAGCGCTCGTTTTGGTTGATCCCCCGTGGACGGTAGTGGTGGATTTATTGGCTCCTGAGAAGTTTCTGTGGAAACATAAATTATTGTGATTCGAATTGCTAGTGTGTTATGACAAAAAAATACTGATAATGACGATTTTTTTTTTATTTATTACGAACGCTTAGGGCGGCCCTGTAAACGGTGGTGTGGTATTTATCAGGTGGCGTTGTGTAATATTTACCGTATTACATAAGCAGGGGACAACGATCGCGCTGGTGTTTGTAGGCAGATCAAAGAGAAAAATCAATAATTTAAAGTAACCTTGGTGCGCATCACTATTCTTATATGTGATTTGGCTTTCAGACTGAACAGATGTGAATTCAGTACTTGGAATTCTTCACAAATGGCAGGTTAATATTTATACGTTTCTGAATGTAAATTGTTCGCACGCGTTTGATTATTTACTCTAACTGATCAGGATGGTCTCAGGATTTTTTAATTAATTGAGAACGTATTTATATTGATTAATACATAACATTTAATTATGCCCGGCAATAAGACGCATTAATTCTTTATTATTATAAAACGTTTGTTATTGTTAAACGCGTATAACTTTCTTATAAGCGAAACTTATTCTACCTTTTAAATACAGGGAAGACAGAGTTCATCACGAACTAATCTACGTTAGTTATTATTAAAAAAACGAATTAATCTGAGGCTGGTTTACACGATCTTTTAGGACTGCGTGAACTAAATTAAACAATTCTATGAATTGTTTCAGACGGAATGCAGGTACACGATTATTCTCGGGGTTAAAATGAGAGAATTTACACGTATAATAATCGTAATTTATTATGATGCTAGTAAATTAGTCAGACCTTCGGGAGCTAAATAGTGGGTAGTTTTTCGTTGCGTAAAAATATACTCGCGGTACAAAAATGTTTATCTTACCGGATTTCCTTTATTAAGAAGTATTATTAGAAGAATATCTAACAAATTGTAGTCGGTTCGCGAGACGCTGGATCACGTTTGATGCAATTTATTACGTAAACGCACCACGGGTTCGTCTTTATTTGACTGGAGGATAACGCGGGTGATCTCTAAGAATACGGCTTCTGGTAATGAGATTTATCTCCAGGTCTTGGCGTCGCTTGTTTGTATTGCTAATTTTTTCAGGATCTGGTAGGTGTATTGTAAGTGTAATATATGTTTAATGGAGAGCCATTTACAAGATTCTGGGTCCAGCCCGTCGACTGCTGTATAAAGGGGTCTTTCGGGGAGCGGTAGAATTAGAGTGAATACCCTTCTTGCCGCTGGAGTAAATGGAAGTTGACTTCAAGGCGTTAGAGCCCGCAGTAGCAACGTCCTGGTTTGTGTGTATGTTTGCAGAAGGTGACTTCAGGCTTTACAGCCTGTCGTGACTTCTAGTGTGTGTATGTTTGCAAAAGGTGACTTCAGGCTTTACAGCCTGTCGTGTACTTCTGGTATGTCTATTGGAACGGTGAGATAACTTCCGGGCTCTGCAGCCCGTCGTTTCTCTGGGTGTCTGGTGTAATGTTTAAGAAAAGTGGTGCAATAAAACTTACGTGCTATTAACCTTAGCGTATCTCAACCAGCCGCTTGATTATATGACGCTGATTTATTGGTGACGGCGGCAAAGTAACGCGACTAAAGATACACGACGGTTCAGGATGAACGGATGCGGCAATCGACAGGTCGGCGGCGTATACAACGAAACTAAGTGCGGCAGGCGCGCGCGGTCTGGAAATCGGTTCTGGATTCTAGATGCTAGAGACTCGAGAGTAGCGACTAGAGAGAAGAGAGAGGAGTGTAGAGTAGAGAGTTTCTTCCGGTAGCGCCGCGGTCTTTATAGATAATTCGCGGTGGGTGGGCCCGGCTTCTATGCAGGGGTTGTGATTGGCTGAGGGTTCTCTGACGTAAGAGCATTTGATGCTTTTTGATATCTACGTCGAAGGGAATTAAAATTAATTATTTGTGTTGCAATATCGCGCAATCTTTTGCAATTGGTTTTAATATTATGCAACTTTATCCAACTTGATTACTGTAGGGCAATTAAAAAAATAATTAATCACAAAAATGTTAGTAAAGTTAAGCTGGATCTTTACAACATAACAAAGCATGGATCTCAAATGATTTGTATAAACTAAGACAAAAAGTGTTGGACTATAAAATTTTATTTATTTTGTTTTATTATTTTATTTTGACAACATAATCAAATACTCTTCGAACAAATCGCAAACCACATGAAAGATTATAAATTCGTTAAAAAAGGCTAATAATTTCGTGACATTAAAATCTTTGATAATGAT
This sequence comes from Vesta saturnalis, assembly GCA_036346205.1. Lineage (NCBI taxonomy): Eukaryota > Metazoa > Arthropoda > Insecta > Coleoptera > Lampyridae > Vesta > Vesta saturnalis. The sequence goes on from JARFJB010001570.1 coordinate 726,905, forward strand.
GTTCCCATTCCAAACTCCAAAGCCGCAGAATTGTTTAATGTTAACTTCTCGAGATTTAGCAGGAAACATAACACCTTGCCTTCCGATTCGCAAATACTCAACCTTATTTCATCAACACCGCAATCAATGTTTTTTAAGCCACTACATGACAATGATGTGATATTTATAATTCACTCTCTAAAGAAGTCATCATCGCATGTAATTGATGAAATTGAGTCCAGGATCTTGAAGTTATCGGGACCCTTCCGTTATCAGCCCTCTTTGAGTTATAATTAATTTGATCTTCCAAATGGGCATATTCCCCAAAAGTTTAAAAACGTCAATCATTAAGCCACTTTTTAAATCAGGGAATCCACACGAAGTAGGCCAGTCAGTTTAGTCTCGTAGTTCCCAAAAGTGGTTGAATATGTCATTAATGAACAGTTAACTAAGTACTTAATAAAGTTTAAGATTTTGGACAGTTCTTACCATGGTTTTATGGAAAAAAGATCAACAAATACTGCGCTGTGTGATTTTGTACGTGAATTGGTTACTTCCGTGGATACGCGTCTTCTCACAATAGGAATGTTTATCGATTTTTCCTCTGTCTTCGATAATGTGGACCATAAACTCTTATTGCAGAAGTTAAGTAGGTATGGAGTTCGTGGAAATTCTCTAAAGTTATTTGAATCCTATCTAATAGATCTCAAATTGTGGAAATGCTAAACGGTCATCAAAGTAACAGCTCCTTAGTGTTATCAGCTGTTCCTCAAGGATCGATTCTAGGGCCATCTCTATTTTTAATCTTTGCCAATGATTTTAGTTCCTTACCTCACGGACAAAGGTAAGTATGAGAACATATTTGTTACCTGTTATGCGGAAGATACTAACATTTCAATTAGATCTAAGAATGACGTGGTTAGAAAAACAGAAGCTATATTTGACAAACTGCAGATTTGGTGTGATGACAACAATTTAGCTATAAACCCTATAAAAACAGCATTAATTCAATTTGGGAATCCACGCAATACGGTGCGTTTCGAGTCTGTTGCTGGTCGGATCTTAATAGTCCTCGCATATTGATCAGGTTTACACAAAACTTTGTAGAAGTTGCTACCCTCTAAATTTTCTTAAATCCTTCGTAAATCAAAATACTTTGCTTCTAATATACTATGCTCACTTTCATTCACACTTAGCCTGCAATATTGTTAACTGGGGAGGAAGCTCTCACGCCGAAAGAATTTTAAAAATACAAAAACGTGCTATGAGGATAATATGTGTCCTTTCATCTAAAACACCTTGTAAGTCATACTTCAAGAAATTCAAAACACTAACAGTTATTGAAATTTGCTGTATCGCTTACACTCACAAAACCTCACTTACAAAGTCGGATCATGGATACAGTACTAGATATAAAAACTTACTTGACTACTTGACTACTATGACAATTATTACATACCTAACATACTTCATGTCAATGTATTGGTAATAAACAGTATTATTATTATAGTTAATGCGTTTTTTTAAGTCGATATGGTTGGTTCCGCCACAGTTGGTTTTCCATTTGGAAAGTATGTTACTAATTGTATTCACTACAAGGATTTACAACATGTTTATCAACGGGAGGTTTAGGGTTCACTGCGACAATCGTAACTAGGGAAGTACATAAAGTTTAAATTTAAAACGAGTGTGAATTGCCTCCTCGATAGCTCAGTTAGAAGAGTCCTACTCTAGAAAGTAGAGGCCATGGGTTCAAGCCTCACTCGGGTTAATTTTTACTGTATGTGCTTTAAAAGTTGATTTTAAATAAATGCAGTTAACGGTTCTTATGTTGAACTTCTGTACGTTCATTAAAAACAATTAAAGTAGCGAATAAATTCAATTAAAATTCGAATGGGAGTTTAGGAAGAAAACGCTCGGACCGGTCGATTTTTATTTTCAATTTAGAATTTTTTACGCAAAAGTAAAATATACAGGGTGTGTCAAAAAGAAATATACAGGGTGTGTCAAGAAAAATATGGCATCATCGACATTTTTTTTAATGTCAACCCTCATTTTATTTATTAGAATTAGAAAGGGTACATATTTTACGTACGACAAGGTACATGTGGATGATGTTAATATAGGGTGCCCCAAACTTGCATCCGCGGGTGATACCTCCCTAATTTGATGGAATAGGAGAACAAAATTTTGAAGTGTAATAGAAAGAACTGAGGCGCATATTTTAAAATTATTTTAGGTTATACAAGGTTTCATTTATACAGGGTGAACCAAACATAAATTTTCTTAAACAGGGCACCCTGTATGTTATTTCAAATTTGGATTCAGCTCACTTCGGCCATTCTTTCAATATAAAATTTGATTTCCAAGAAAAACCGTACCTAATGGATACCATGTCTCATTTCTAATAACAAATATTCAAACGCTTTTTTTAATAAAATATATTTTGAATCATACAATTTTTCATCCAAATAAGCGCTTATAGGTAACACGTAGTGTGGCGGCGCTCCATCTTGTTGAAAAAAGTCACGGTGGTGCATATCGGGCTCTTCTAATCCAGATACAACGTTATTAGAACGGGGATGAGGTCATTTTGTAGAAAGCCTAAATATCTAGCACCAGTGAGAGTATCCTCGAAGAAATAAAGACCTATAACTTGTTCTGTCAGCTATGCCGCACCACGTTCACCACGTTTTGAAGATTTTGGGTGTGATATTCCGTGACTGGATGTGGATTTTCGGTTGTCCAATAACGACAATTGTGTCGTGTTCGTGTTCACATCGCTATTTAAATCAAATGTTGCTTCGTCTGAAAACATATTATTTTTACAAAATTGGCGTTATCATAACATAATTGTTGCATTTGTTCACAAAATTCATTTCGCCGATCGAAATCATCTTCCGATAGGTCGTCAGGTAAGCGTATCTTGTAGGGATGGAACTTCTCTCTTTTCAACACTTTATGCATAATAGATCGTGCCACACTAATATTATTAGCCGTGTCCGTGATGGTGGTATTAGAATTATCTTGCCCGGCTAACACAATGTTCAACTGATCTTCATTTATCGACTCAGATTTTCTCATATCCTGAACATGTCCAAATTCCAGAAATTTCTGCTCAACACTGCTTACTATGCTTTGGCTAATGGAGGGTCGATCAGGGTGAGTTGCAGTAAACAACGCAACCACTTCTGGTTGAGTGCGCGATCTATCTCCTTAATAACGGATTATTCTAGTCAACAACGAGGAGCATCTTGTAAAAATATTTTTATACATACAGGATATCCCGTTTTCAAGCACTACACTAAACTTTTTTAATGGAACACCCTGTATATTTTTATGTTTGAATTCTGTTAAATGCTGAGCAAAGTGATATAAGATACTATGGGTCTATGACTAACGGTTCGTATTCCACCATTTTGAAAGACATCGGAGTGAAATTTTGGGATTTGTTTTTCCAGTGTGTCTAGTTTTAAATTCTATATTCATATTGCAGACTCTTTTTTCTCTACATATACAGAGTGATCCATTTTGATCAATATAATTTTTCTCATTTTTTGGCACACCTTGTATTTTATTACAGATTTGAATAGCATTTTTTACGAGCTTTTAATAGATACTAACTTTGTACTACCTATTCCTAAGCATTTTTGAATTCTTTAGTAATAAATTTGAAAATTGTAGAATTTTGTTACATGTTATGAATTTGTCACAATAGGGTCTATAAAATAAATTAAGACAATTTTATAAATTACAGAAAAACAAAAATAAAACAATACTAATTGCAAAAAAAACTGTGAAGCTATAGCTTTTGTGACACAATGTAACATTTTGGACTATAAAATAGCAACTCTTAATAATTATTTACTCGTAGAACAGCATAACTATAAACTTTAAAATGGAATTATAGAACACAATGAATCCTAGTAGCTTCGTTTTTGTTTGTCTTTTTCTGCTTCTTAACAACTTAACAAATGAGAGCCATTTATTATAAATAATTCGTGAAGAATTGTCAGATATTTATTTGCATTGTAACTTCGTTAATAACTGGTTATTTACATAGTGTGCGATGAATTTCTCAAAGTAAGAGCAGATCTATGCTTTGGGAGAAGCTGAAAGCAACTGTTTGTTGACATTCAGGATTTATACCCTTTAGCTAGACATCCAATGTAACGGTATAAACGGGTGGTAGAACGGGATTACAGATAAAATTGGCCTTTTTGCCCCGACTAGTCAGCGTATGGGTGTAGGTCAGATGTTGAAAAATTTTGCACAGCCAGAATAGTAAATCGTACGTAAGTCAAAATAGGGGATGAAGACAAAATCAGTTCGGTTTTGGGCGCCAGAATATTTGGTAGTCAAAATAAGGGATGTCGTGCCAAAATTACGAGTACATAGCGTGTCTAAACATACAAAAAACATACGTTTACCTATCCGCAATCAATCCCAGGTGTGCTGGATAGCAACTCAGCAAACCACCTGAAATAGGGCTTCAAAAGCACTACACGCTTGTCAAATAAAAGCGTGGTAAACACTTAATAAAGTTACGTTAATACACCTCAGCGTAAATAATTAGGCATTAAATAATAATCAAAACAAAACAAAAAAAAATAAGCTATAGAATGCACTCTAAATAAATTAATACTCAACTAAAAAATCAAATAAAACACTAAATATTATCAACGCTATTACTCAATAAAACAAAACAAAAAACTGTCACTTCGTTACGTTAAAATTTATGCTTCTAAATTACTTGCAATTTGCAAAAAAAACTTTTATGTAACACAAAAGGGTTTCCATAGAATTAAAACACATTCATAAAACCTAACAAAGCTATAATAAAATAATAAAATAAGATAAATATAAATGTAAACATACGATAATGTGTATAAACAAAAAAAACAAAAGCTTAATGGGCGACAGGATGTCTGATCAGAATGCTGCTTAACGCCGTTCTAAATGGTTTTAACCTAATATATATATATATATATATATATATATATATATATATATATATCGTGGATTATATACCCACACTACTACAGGGTCAATTGCCCTTTAATACTAAAATAAATAACAAAGTGTGAAGGCGGAGCGTCAGAACTAAAATTAATTACACTGAATAAAGTTAAAACAACAACTTAATTTAACAAAAACGACACCGCTTTCAAACCTTCGTTAACACAAAAAAAATAGTTCGAAACACACAAAAAAAATCTTGAAAATATTCAATAAAAAACAATATTATATTACCTTAAGGTCTAGAATTACACCTCTCCTGTGTTACAACAATTGAAAAAGGTGGTCGGTTACTGCTATAACGGAAATGAAATCTTCCTGCTCTGACAAATGATGAATAAAATGTTGACTATTGTTCTTTTATACACAAACGATTTCTTGATTTAAAATCGTTAAAATGTTACTGCATAAATTAAAAACTTCTTTTAAAATACTAATTTGAGCACTCAATTTGCTTGTTGACTTTAATCTTTTAAATAGTTTTATTCACATTAACAATCCAAAAGGTTAATAACTTGTTTTAAATAACTATAATTTTAATATATTGCGAAAGTTTCTTTATCCATAAACACGCTTTGTACGGTAAATAAGTGGCACTGCAAGAACGTTGATTTATAAAAAAAGAATCCGCAAAAGCGAGAAAAACCAAAGACGTGACTGAAGCACTAATATAACACGACGATGTCCTCTAGGTAACTTTACGTAAAATCGAAATCGGCACTAGGTATAATCCTTTGGTGATGAACAGTTTTAATAAAATCCCTTTACAGGTCTTCTTCAGAAGTAGCTAAACTACCCTTACTACACAAAAAGTACGTTCGTTAAACACCACAAGGTCCAATATATCAACGTTCTAAACCACCCCTTAAAGCGTAACAAGCGGCACCATACTAGTACACGAGAGCGCGATCAGTTTCAGAATCCAGCAAATTATTACTAAAAATCCATCTTGGAATTTTGAATCCCACCACTCATAAAAAATCTTATCTAATTTAATTCCACCAATTAAAAAAACGGAAGGGGAAGATATGGTACCCCTAAACACAAATTTCGTTTTCGTCCGTAAGGACTCGATAGTTTTCAAAATTTCAAACGTCAGCAAAAGTAACGTGCAAAGCATCTCTATATTTTTATTTAAGTACAAACAATAAGGCCCACATTCAATCTCTATGATTCAAAACCAACATACTCAATATTAATCTGAACCACTATAACTACTCGTCTTTATGTCGCCAATATGACATCATATGCATTCAAATCTACACTCTTTCTATAAGTTACGTCATTTTTACAAAACTTTCCATTAAATTTTACGGAAATCAAACGAAATAAACCTTATATAAACTTATATACAACTATATACAAATAAACGTTACTCAAACTTCGATAAACGGGAAATAATAAGGAAAAACAACCTAAATTACGGAATAATAATTCACAAACAAAAAAAAACTAAAGCTCGCCATACACCTTTCCTAAAGGTCGCTACACGCGTAACACAAATTTATCTATAAAACTCAATTTGACAACGAAAAAATATATATATATATATATATATATATATATATATATATATATATACGGAATCTAACTAAGTGAATAAAACTACAAACAAAATTACGCAATACGTATACAGGGTGTTCAAAATACCCTGACACCAAGACCTGAAGCGTTTCAACTTATTCGAGAATGATTTGAAAAAAGTGATGTAGAAAAACGTACAGTTACAAACGAAGAAAACGAGTTAACAGTTTTATTAAGTTTAGAAGAAAATCCTCACGTAAGTGTTTGTCAGATTGCGGCATAAGTAGATCTGAGCTATTATAAGCAAACCACCCATATCAAATTATTATGAGTTTTTGTTATGAACGAATAAGTTTAAAGGTATATATGTAATTAAAAATTATTATTAATTTTATTAAATACATAAATAAAAAGTTTACCTCGAGTAGGATTTGAACCTACGACTTGTACTTTGCTAGAGTACCGCGCTAACAAACTGCGCCATCAAAGTTCAAGCCCCAATCGATGTAAATTTTGTCTTTATGTATGTAGAACTGAGGGGGGTCGATTGCTTGGCCGACAAGATCGCCAGATTTAAATCCCTTAGATTTTTTTCTATGGGGTTATGTGAACAATCTGGTGTAGCAGGAACCACCAACTACTTCTGAAACTGCGCATAACAGGCTTTCAAACAGATTACCGCCAGAAATATTAGCGCGTGTACAAATTTCCTTTCGCGAGTGAATTCGCTTATGTTTACAAAACGAAGGCGCCCACATCGAACCGATACTTTAAACCTTTCATTAGTATAATTTTGTATATTTTTTAAAACCTTAATCCTAGTTTTGAAAATTTTTCGGAGATTAAATGTTTTCCATTTGTTTTTCATTTGTTTAAACGCCTATCGCGTTGTACACAGCAAAAATTGTTAAAATAATATTAAAACTTAAAATAACAATAAAACGGTTAAACTTGGGCATGGGGAATGTAATGGATGTTTGATGGACAATTAAACGAATTAAGAAATGTGTAAAACATGTTAGGGTTCTATTTAAAAAAACGGAGTTACGTATGTTAGAAAATGTTAAAAATTCCGCTCCCTCTTGGTACCTCCTGTCTTCGGTACCATTTTCAAGGGATGGAAAAGTTTGGTCAATTCATGCTTAATCTGGTATTTCAAACCGCACCTCTCTCTAAGTTACACATTTTCTGAGATATTCGATTTTTTAAAGACTGCGACAGACGCCAATTTTTACAAAAAAACAGTCCACTTTTACTCGGAAATACTTTATTTTAGACCTTACATGTGATACATAAAGTTGATCTAAAATGAAACGAAGAATCAGAATATGTAATAATATACAGGGTGTTCCATTTAAAATAAAAAGTTTGGTTGCGCTTGGGCTGAACGAAACACCCTGTATACTCAAAAACATTTTTACGTGATAGAAAACTTGATTGTGAACAACTTTTACATACACAATTTTTATTTATTTTCAATATCCGAACCATTATCCACCAAATACAGACAGTTGCCACAGCCTGTATAACTATAACGGCCGAAAACTAAAACAAAACTCTAGTAAAACAAATTAAAGTGGACCAAAACAAAACTAACCTAACATTATGACAACCTGACTAAGAAAGTTTTCAATCACCAAGAAATTATAATATAAAAAACGCCCGCCACACACTCACTTCACTCGAAAAATGAAATAATTCGTACATCATCAATGGGCATTCAAAAGGGTCGACCTCTGCTTTAGGAGAATTCTTAGGCCGTCCGTACACAGGACCAAAGAAAATAAACATAAACTGTCCTTGTTCCAAATGAATACTAACATTAGAAATAAAGTTGTAGTTGGGCTACAATTCAGTATACTCAAAACATTTACGTGATAGAAAACTTGATTGTGAACAAGTCTGTACATGCGAGCAATTCTTTATTTATTTTCAATATCCGAACCATTATCCACCAAATACAGACAGTTGCCACAGCCTGTATAACTATAACGGAAATACTAACAACAAAACTCTATTAAAACAAATTAAAGTTTGTTTAAAACAAAACTAAGCTATTGAGATATATACAACCTGACTAAGAAAGTTTTCAATCAGGCAAGAAATTTCTAATATAAAAAACGCCCTGCCACACACTCACGTCACTCGAACAATGAAAGAATTCGTACATCATCAATGGGCATTCAAAAGGGTCGACCTCTGTCTATATAGGAGAATTCTATAGTGCTCCGAACCGGACCAATAGAAAATAAACATAAACTGTCCTTGTCTAATTGAATACGTGACAATAGAAAAAGTAGTGATCATCAGATTAACATAATGCCAAGTCTTAATCGCATTCTTTAGATATTCAAATCATGCGTTCAATTTGACATAATGGAACATATTGTCAATAAGAATCATTATAGTTGTTTACAACGGCTATTGAGATATATAAACTTTCAATAGTTTCAGTAGGCAATAGAAGGTTTGCCAGTGGTTCTCAACTTAGGTGTTGGTAATCTTATAATTAAAATAATGCACAATGATACGTCTTAATTTTAATTTTAGCTTTTGGTATATCTAGGTAGGTTTTCTGCTGTTTTTTTAAGACCTTGAAGTAAATGCGAATTAGATATGTTAAGTTACCACAGCCCTAGAATAATTTAACAAGCTAATAAATTTGTTTCACTTCATGATGATTATAGCTTAGCTATTTAATGCGTCGGTGCTGTTTAATTTTGTATGGTACGAGGATGTATTAAAAAAAATAGCATTAGAATGTGTAATTAAGAGTCGTGCTGAATATTTGCAAAACACATAGATGTTTTACAGATATTTGCTATTTTAGTGTTATTTACATTTTTAATTTTGTACGTGTTAATGGTTTTATTTTTCGCATTTGCTAATGGACATTCAATTTTCCAGATTTTTCAAATTCAATTTTTATTTTGTATTCATGAAAACGTCGATAAAATTCAATCTCTTCATAATTTGTTCTCTAGTGTAATTTATTAAACCCTCGCTCGATTGATAATCTGATTGTAAGATTTAAATGTCGTTTAAGTTGTAACTTAGTGACAAATTTTTAATTAATACGAGTTTAAAATTGCTCATGGCTTCTATTTACGTTTAGATTTTTTCCTTCTTTCAGGCGATTTTGATTAATTACTTTAATTTGTCATTAAGTAAAATATTGTTGAAGTGTAGTAACAGATTCATTTAAATACTTTTTATAACGAGGGTTAGGTTTAAAAATTTCTATTTTTTGCTGCATGTTTCAAACGTGTAACTTTCCAGAACAGTAATTAAATTATTTTAATGAACACTAATTGAACAAAATTTTCTAAATTTAAAACAGAAAGTTTTACATACTCGTTTAATTTTAAAATTTTTAATTATATCAAATCCAAAAAGTTTGTTCAGTATTTCATTTTTAGATAATTCAATTATAGTTTTTATTAATAAAATATGCAAGGTTAGTCAGAAGTGCTTAAAATTGTATTTTGCTCTCTTATAAAATTTTGATTATTGTGATGGAGAATACTGTTAATTTCGATAGGAACATCCAATTTGATATAGTTCTCTTTGATAGCAGTTGCTCTTTTTACTCACAGCCTTGATTCAATGGTACATTTAGTGTTATATTGTACGTTACGACCGTGTTTGATGTAAAAACGTGTGTTTGTACGAGACCATTTGTTACTTGCACAAAGAGACAGTGCCAAAAGAGAAAGGTGTGCAGTAACAATAAATAGGGATTCGGCCGGAATCTCAGTCGGTCGATTAAGCACTTGGATGAAGTAGATACACAGAAAGTTTTAAAATCGCACACTTGATTTATTTTTATATCGCCTTAGACCAAGAAAATGGCTACAACACAGGAAGAGGTACGATACAGTTAAAATAATGTTGGACACAGCCCAAGACTGTAGTGATAAAGAAAAGAACTACTTTTAGTTTAACACAACTTAGTTTAATTTGAACAAAATTCATACTCCAAACCGGTGTTTTCGGTAAAGCTATATACAATATACTATAACACAATCCTTGTACCGGGTGACCAAATAAGCGAGGCACGCGGCCATTCTCCGCAACCGATTGGTTGACAACGTTGGAAAAAAATCGGCTACAAAAATACGGTTAAAAATATTTTTAAATACGTAACTTGCCGCTAGATGGCGCTAATTGCCTCATTGCAATTTTTTATGAATTTTTGCCTAATTAAAGTTAGTAAAAAGTATTACCGTACGGAAGCACTCGCTTTACACTTTCATTAAGCTCATTTTTCCATATCTCCTATGGGTAAGTGGCGGGGAAGAATATTTTAAGCCATAGAAATATGTTTGTAACTTCCTTACTATTTAACCGATTTTAACAAACGAGAGCTCATTGGAAAGAGCATGACTTGTGAATTCCAAAAAGGTATAGAACTAATAACTTTGATGTTTGTTCTGGCCGCTAGAGGCCGCCATGTGACGGGGTTACGTATTTATAGATTTTTGTAGTAAATTTTAAATGGAAGGATATAGTGTTTATTAATATAATAAAAGGGCAATACAATGACAGTTAATCCTGTCAAAACCGCAAATTTTCATCTTGCGCCTTTTCAAAGATATTTAGATTTTTTGAATATTTTGGTAAGCATTGACTCACCCTGTATATTGTCAGTAGTAAGGGGACACCTTCCGCCGTCATCTTGGATTTTGACGTCACAAGAACGGCCACGTGGGAGATCGTATTTTCCATCCCTATGGTTTCTTTTCGGAGGCCTTTTTCAACCCCTTGATGGAATTTTCATCCCTAATTATGGTCTTTTTGGCAGCAATTGTTTTGTCGGCCTTATTTTATGGTTTCTTTTCGGAGGCCTTTTTCAGCCCTTGATGAAATTTTCAACCCTTTTTGTTGTACTAAGAGCCTTTTTGACAGCATTTTTTTGTACTTGCTCACGTGAGGGGTGTATTTAGGGTTTGGTCGTGGGTTGGTCTTGGATTCGGGGGCTGGAGCTGGGTGTGCTGTTATTATTAAACAAAGTATGCTACTCAATATTGGTATTATATAATTAGACCAACTGTAATTAACTCTATGTTATAGTTTAATGAGGATTTTATAATGAATTCATTTTCTATAAAACGATTTTGCGTGTATGTACATCATATATTTTATTTACATTCCAAAAATTACTTTTACTGGATAACCAGTTTTATATCAATTAAGCATAAGTCAAAACATAGAAAGTGGTATTAGTGCGCCTATACGTGCAGCAGAAAACGGTAGTTATAACCTTAATTTATTTATTTAGTCGCACAGATTTAATTACAGCTAGTGCAAACAACATATCTTTTTTAAAAATATTAAGTATTTGGATACCGAGGACCTGTGTATATACAACAATTTTAACGAGAGGATGGTGATTAAAGATATTTCAAAGCAACCAGTGTTAATATTCGTTTAGAAAAACAATATTCTGATTACTGTGTCGTGTAGTTAACTTTTAAATAATTTTTGGCATTGCGTATTGAGATTAATTTAAAAAGACAGTGAAATTTAATTATTAGAATACAACCCCAATGTATAAATAAATTTTCGTATAGGTAAAAGATCACAATCTGTAGATAGGAATTTAAAAAAATACAATTATGCAATCTCATTTTATAAAATAAAAATGGGTCCTAATACATATTAATAAACACAGCTGAAATAAAAATCTTTTTCAATCAGAACACGTGCAATTGCCTAACCCACAGGGTTTGTACTGCTCTTAATATAACCAAAAGGACCTTGATTAGGGTTGAAAACCCCCAAAAAGAAGCCGTCACCTAGCCCCAGTCCCCAAATCCAGGACCAACGCCTGGACCAACCCCAAGTCCAAGTCCAAGATCAACCCCAAGCTAAAGACCAATCCTAAGACCATAATTAGGGATGAAAATTCCATCAAGGGGTTGAAAAAGGTCTCCGAAAAGAAACCATAGGCGTGGAAAATACGGTCTCCCACGTGGCTGGCCTTGTGACGTCAAAATCGAAGATGGCGGCGGAAGGTGGCCCTTACTACTATTGTCAGATAACATGAATTACTGATTTTATTAAAAAAATGAAATAGGAACATAACACAACTATATTTAATGATAACAATGTAACATCTAGACAAAACAAACAAAATAACTTCCATGTATTTCTTAGTTTCTACAAACAAAAATTGAATTTAACTAAAAATCATTACGTAACACTTTAAAGATATTAAAAATAAGGAAATAAATAAAACACTCGAGTCCTACTGTAGCGTTGTTTAAAAATCCACCTATGCATATTCTAATACTGATTTTGTTAAGAAATGCGTATGCATACGAAGTAACTTATTTAAATATCTAACTTTTCAACAATTGATTGATTGAGAATCGACAGACTAATATGCGAGAATTTACAGATCAGTGCTTCAACTGTATCATTGATGCGAGAATGAATTCGTTCGTTTAATATGGGTAATTAAGAAATAAAAAGTTTTGGTGTAGTTAAAGAAAAACTAACTAAAAAAAAAATTTATTTTCTTAAATGCTCAAAATGTGTGCCATTTTCTTCTAAACATTGTTCTAATCTTTGTCGAGTAGACGTAACGGCAGCTTCTATTTCGGCTTGTGGAATACTACAAATGGCAACTCGAATTCTGTTCTCCATATTTTCAATGGATATAGGCATAGTTTGTAAAACCATGTCTTTTAATCTTCCTCACAAATAAAAATCCAGACAAGTCAAGTTAGGTGACCTGGCTGGCCAAACGATCGGGATATCTTTCAGTTAAATGTTCTCTAACGTTAAGTGAAAAATGTGCTGAGCAGCCGTCGATTTGTAGAAACATATTTCGCTTTGTTTCAAGAGGCACATCTAATAACACCGGCAATTCATTCCTCAGGAACTCCAAAAAGTTGTTTCCATTTACTGGTTGGCCAAAGAAATAGGGCCCAATAATTTTATCTTCTAGTATAGCACTCCACACATTGACACTGCAATGTCCCTGATTTTAAACTTATCTAATGGGGATTTTTGGCAGACCAGTAATGCATATTTTTTATGTTGTCTTTACCATTGCTATGGCATCTTCATTAATCATACCTAAAAGCCAATGGCAGAAATCTATTCGCTTATCGTAATCCTTTTCTTTTAATTGTTGACAAGTATTCATATGGTAAGGATGTAATCTAAAAAATTTAATAAAAGTTACTGATTAGCTTTTAAAATATTTTGGATGGTACTCCGGCATATCCCCAACCCACGAGATAATGTTCTGGTACTAATATGGGGATGAGCTTCTATATATGTCAAAACATTAATAGTATTCTCCTCGGTTGTACCTTTACCATTACGTCGTAATACTAGACGGCGAATGCTTCCAGTACGCCGTAACCGTTCAAACAATATTTTAAAAGTTCTCTTTTTATAATGATGGCGATATGGATAGCGCATCGCATGTTCTCTTTCAGCTATTGCAGATTTCTGGAAGCATTCAAGGTAAATATTAACCATATCTATGGCCTCATCATTCGTAAAAGGCATTTTTTAATTAACACACGTCTTAAATTGAACAGTAAACTCAAACTATTTATGATTTGACATTTCTTCACAGTAAGAGTATTAGTTAATATTTTATTTGTTTCCTAAGCCTACTAAATGTGTTTTAAATTATAATATATAATTACCGGGATTTATGTGTTTTTAAATTAATGTTAGGGTTGCTATTCCTTAGTTAAATAAATATCGAGAGAGTTGCGGTCTTTATAAACATTTTATTATTGTTTCTAGTAATGTTAATACGTATTGTAGAATAATAGCAGTAAAACAGAAAATTACTTTTTTTTTATAAATGATTACAACATGCTATTGTTAAATTTCGCGTAAATGTAGCATTATTATGAAGCATCATTTACAGATTTAATTTTTTTGTGGCATATACTTTTTATTTTAGTGTTTTTCACCAACTTTAGAATTTATGTTATCTGACAATATACAAAAATATATCCTTCCATTTAAAATTTACTACAAAAATCTATAAATACGTAAACGCGTCACATGACGCCTTCTAGCGGCCAGAACAAACTCCAAGTTATTAGTTCTGTGCATTTTTGAAATTCGCAAGTCATGCTCTTTCCAATGAGCTCTCGTTTGTCAAAATCGGTTAAATAGTAAGGAAGTTACAAACATATTTCTATAGATTAAAATATTCTTACCCCACCACTTACCCATAGGAGATATGGAAAAATGAGCTTAATGAAAGTTGTAGATCAAAGCGAGTGCTTTCGTACGGTGACTTTTTATTAATCTTAATTAGGCAAAAATTCATAAAAAATGCGAATATTTTTTATGAGGTAATTAGCGACATCTAGCGGCAAGTTACGTATTTGAAAATATTTTTAATCGTATTGTGGTAGCCGATTCTATTGTAAATATTTTTTTCCCAACGTTGTCATCCAAACGGTTGCGAAGATATCGCCCGTGCCTCGCTTGTTTGGCCACCCGATACAAACCCAATAATACGGATAGATAATTGTGGCAGTTGGTAAATAATAATAAAACTAACACAATCGTTATCGTTAGTTTGTTTAACTATACAGTTTGTGAACAAAATTTAGAAAAGTCTATGTCGGAACTATCTATTTAACCAACCTTTGCAATAGTAACACGCTTACCTGTTTGGAAAGTGCTATACTTATAATATAACCCCTATAAAATCATTATGCAATATTCAAAACCCAAAAGTATCATGCACTGTCCGACATGCAGCGTTGATTCTAGAAATCAAAGACACAGCAAATACTCAAAATCAACTAAGCAATAAACCGTAGTTCTAGGAAGAGCTCTCCTTAAAACTGGCGTATCAGTTTTAATTCAAACGAATAGTAATTTTATTCCTGATATAAATAACGAAAATATTTCAGGCAGATGGCTACCATTGCATTTTTCTCAAACCCACAAATAAATTTTAAATTAACAGTACTAAAAAAATAAATATGAAGCATAAATTTTTCACACAGCAAACAGAAACGGTTAGTTTGCTACTATTTCTCCAAGCATATATCAAAATCGTAAGCTAGAACTTTTTACAATTACAAAAAAAAATGTTAAGCAAACATGTATAACCCACTGACTGAGAGCCAAAATAGTTATGAGAAAAAAATTAATAGATGACTTACTATGATAGCGTTTGTTGACACATGTAGTTACAGCCTAGACAGTTATACTAATAAGTAAGACACATATATTAACCATTTAACATCAAGAATCTATAAAATGTTGATATAATTCACCCTACATAAACAGTTTCGTTCATAAAAGTACAAATATTAACATATATCGTGAAGCACTCTCTAGTAACCAGGATGTTGCTTGTGTATAATTACTTAACCGAGTGTATTACTAGACATAAACCTATTTGTTCTTAGGGAGAGGATCACCCGATGTTAAGTAACAGCCAGAATGTATCTTCGACTTAGTTATCGGAGACTATTTCTAAGTTATACCATAATTCGGAAGAATGCTGATCAGGTATAAATGTAAAACCGGCCACAGCAGTATCTTGTCTAGACGAAGGACGATAATAACCAATAGAAAACCTCCTTCCAGGATGTGAAGCTTTCGTTAAGAAACTTTATATTCGCAGAAACGAAAACTAAATTGCTTAGTATAGCTTTTTTACTAATTGTGGAGATTTTAAAAACAGCTCCACCCTGTATGTAACTTTTATTAAATACATTTTTGTAAGAATTGCAGAAAGAAATTCTCCAACATGCCTAGTTTTTAAGAACGCAAGTTTTGCCCTCACAAAATGGCCTTCTTTTTCAGAAGAAGAACTAAAAAGAAGTCACCTGATAATTTTAAACCAACCAGAAATCACATTTTTAAATGTATTTGAAATTTAATTTGTTACGCACCATGTTGCCAAATTTCTTATAATTGAAACCAATGTGTGTTGTCTTCACAACAGGCATAAAAATTCTCAAACTCGCTCTAAAACCCAAAGTTAATTTAACACGTTATACATTGTTTTTATATAACTTGGAAACACTGGAATTCTGAATAAAGCGATGAATATTAATTAAAAGGACATTTGAATATTGTAAAAAAGGATTGTAAATTGAAGGAATTAAATTGTAGTGTAAAATAATATTTTAGTAATACATCTATCGGGACGATACTGTGTAGCTATCTTATTTTCCGGAATGCAGGTTCAAAACTGTTATTGACGGGCAGCGTGAGCGAATGAATGGTATTTTAGTATTGTACTAAAGTGTATAAATGAGTCAGGATTTCATAATGTAAAATTTTCAGGCACATGTGAGACTTGCATAAAAAGTAGAGCTTAGTTTTGAATGTTGTATTGTGTGAATTTGAATATCAATTTTGGACATTTCTACAAGTTATTGCGATTTTTTTAATTTCAAAATGTCGTTTCATATTTTCTGCCAACAATCATATGACATTAAAACCCTTAATAGTGGTAGGTTTTGATTTAGAGAGTGTTGTTTTTAAGATGGATGTCGTTATCTTAAAAGGATAAGTTTCGAGAGAGAGATGGTTCATTCCACCTTCAATTGAAACGGTCGCGCGTGGTTTCAGAAAATTACCGTCAAATGGGGCTACTTAGAACGGTTTTTGAGTATCTACTGTTTTGTATTATATATACCTGTATTAAGGTATATGTTACGTGTCTATTTTTTAAATTTTTATTACAACGGTAAAAATCAACAAAAGTCTAATGTTAGCTTCAGACAATTTTTGTTGAAAAAATATATATTTCGGTTCGAGTAAAATGAAAATCAATATAAATTTTTAACAAAAGCTTTATCGTATAAAAACATATAACAAAACAGTATTGTTTTTAATGAAACATAAAATGATTCTTATTTAACAAATAAATAAACCCTCATAAACAACTCAAAAGGATATAAACACCAAAAATACTACTATTGGAAAATAATATCATGTGGCAAATTAGGAAAGCAGAATCGATCTCGTCTTAAAAGTATTGGATTGAGTGTTTTTATTATATCGTCGACTCCTACTTTCATCATTTATTACAGGACAATAAAAATAAGTTTATTACGTAAGACTTATAGAATAATATGATGACTGTAACGAGTAATATTTTTATTTTGTCCTTTTCTCAAAAATCTTATTAAATATGATTCGTTACCGTCGTCATATGTAACGTGTAACGTAATTGTACTTTGAGCAATATTCTAGAGGAACTTTTACCGCTACAAATCTACTTCAGTCTTCTTAGCGTTAGAAAATTTGTTGTGTTTGTCTTCGTTTATAAGAACATTAGGTGACAAACCACCATCTTAGTCTGATGCGCTTATACTACTTTGAACAGTTCCGCTTTCGCATGGCTTTTCTGAAAAATCTTGTAGATCTGAATCATCTGAGCCTTTTACATCGGATTTCTCTCCAACTCCAGAATTTTTTGAAAAATCTTTGGAGAATACTGGTTTTCTAGATTTTACATTGACGCGATTTCTGCGTTGTTTGCGAACAGCAGCTGGTGATCTTGAGTTTTTAAGAAATTCAGAAAAGCTTCAAAGATCACATTTTCTACCAGGTGGCGGTCGATCTTCTGCTGTAATGTGACGTGGTTCTAATACAGGCCGCTGTGGTAGCCTTTTTTACATTTGTTAGGCATCAACAAGAAAGATGCCTGAAGCACGAAATCCAGGAACAATATTTTTTAAGTAGCGTGCATATCGTCTATTGTTTGCTTAAATAGTTCCGGAAAATCAGATTTTTGAAATGGGCCTTTTCTTTTAGTTTTCCATTCCGTTTGTAATCCTCCATTTTTTTAAGGGACCGAAATAGGAAACGTCCAAAGGTTGGCACAAGTGAGTTGAGTTAGGCGGAAGGAGTATACCATGCTATGCTATGGCTCATACCCCTAGTTTTAGCAAAAAGTATAATGTTTCAAGCTGTCTAGGATGTGTCAAAGAAAGATACTGTTTTCTAGCGATATTTTACAATAGAAATAACATACCCCAATGCGATATTGATAGGCATAACTGTCGTGAGGGTTTATTGGGGTCATTTCCAGATATAAAAGTGAACAATCCGACCAATACAGTAGTCACAGCGACTTGTCCAAAAAATGAAGTCCGAGTCTTTTCCAATGGGGAGTGAACTTTTGGCGTACTAGCAGGAAAAATTGTCGTTGACAACTCTACTTCAGGCTAAATTTTCTTGTAAACTGCTCTCAACATTTTTCTAAAATTTCAGAATTCATCAAACAAATTCGTAGAGTGAATATTTCTTCAGTGCAATGGGCCAACGTAAACCAGGATCGGTGCGTGCAGGTGAAAGAAAAGTGCCTAAGAAGAATACCAAACTGGGCAGACGTAAGAGAGCTTTGGAGGCCTTCAAGTCGAAGCAGTTGCTGCCAGCGGAGAAGGAAGAAATCACCTACAAGCATCCATGTATCATCATCCCAAAGAAAGGGATAAATTTTCTCCTGAATTTGGCTGTGTTGCACGCGAGTGACGATTGTAACTATCCTGAACTAGTTTTGTTAGATTATAAGAACCCTTTGGTGAACGTAGAATGCCTTTCCTTTGAGTCCACATTCACATACGACCCGATGCAAGACTCGACATTATCTGTCAACGAGGCACTGACTTGAGGACTGTACGTTTCTGGTTCAAGTTTTCAACAGGTATTATGTAGCTTCACTATGAATTCAAGCAATTAACTTTCTGCCACTGATAGGTTCGTTGGTTGTTAACTGCCTTAGAGTTGCGCTGCCCAAGCTTCCTTAGGTTTCAGAAGAGTGAAGAAAAATTTTACGACTTTATCAAACGGACAGTTGAAATGGTCCTCAAGCTTAATGGAACGGCCGAAGCTGAATCCGCTGAAGAGTTCGTCATGGTGGGTGAAGATAGAGTTGCTTGCATCGATGTGGCAGTAGATGGATCGTGGTCGAAGCGATCATACGGTCACAGTTTTGATTCCTTGACTGGAATGGCCCACATAATGGGGGCGAGCACAAAGAAAATCTTAGGGTTTGGAACATTGAACAAGTACTGCAGGATTTGTGCGAGTAACGCCAAGAGTGGGAAGAAAGTTGAACACTCGGACTGCAAAAAGTACAACGGTTCATCCCAAAGTATGGAAGCTGTCGTGATAGTAAAGAAATTTCAAGACAGCATACCATTCCATGGACTAATCTACAAGGATGTGATAGGTGATGGAGACAGGTCAGTTTTTAACGAAGTGTACGACAGCATCCGCTACCCAGAAGTGACAATTCGCAAGATTGAGTGCGTCAATCACGCTGTGAAATGTGTGAAGAAATCATTGATGAAAATAGCCAATAAAACCAAATGCGAGATTACCGTCAGGAAATTGTTAAAAGCTAAAACGGAAAAACTCTGCGCTGCCTTCTCCACTGCAATTATTTACAACAATAAGCACCAAAGTGATGAACGAAGTAGCACAAGCTTTCTTACTTTGAGGGCGGACATTTTGAACATCCCTAATCATGTTTTTGGAGATCACAGGTGCTGTAAACGATACTTTTGCAAAGTGCAGCATTCTAATTCGGCAGAAGAAGCACAGGCAATGGTAGAAAAGCCTACGGTGAGAAGACTGGAACAGCTGCTGAAGAGTGTGGGCTTTTCATATCGGTAGAGAATGGAATTTTCTCGGCCTCGCTAGACG
Organism: Vesta saturnalis; assembly: GCA_036346205.1. Lineage (NCBI taxonomy): Eukaryota > Metazoa > Arthropoda > Insecta > Coleoptera > Lampyridae > Vesta > Vesta saturnalis. The sequence continues at coordinate 747,098 of JARFJB010001570.1, forward strand.
GTATTGTTGGTAAGGATGGAATAATTGAGGTCAAGTGCCCAAATGTGCTTGCTGCCCAGATTCCGCACCGTAAAAATGACAAGTTTTTGGAGGTGATTTTAGGTGGACTTCGTCTCAAGCGAAGTCAACTATTTCTACCAATGCTGTGCTGAGCTTTATTGTACTCAAAGAGAATGGTTGGATTTCGTGGTCTATTTCAACAATGAAGATACCTTTAATCCAATAAAGGACATATGGATCGAGAGAATCGGTAAAGAGGTGGCAGAGACTTGGGAGGAAATAGAACCTACACTGGAGAAGATTTATCGTGACGAACTTCTACCCGAGATCGTAGATCCCCGCCAACAAAGGAACATGCCATTTCGACAACCGAAATATCGAGTTGCAGCAATGGTAAAGATAAAAGAGAAAAGGGAGCAGAGGTTATCCGAGAAGCAAGCTGTTTCAGAGCTTGAAAATTTAAATTTTGTACTGTCTTTAACCGAGTGTGTAAATATGGAAGAATGTTAGAATTTATCACTTTTGAATTTTTGTAAAAGTTATACAATAAAGTTGAAAGTTCAAATTTGATGGTTCTTGGTTTTGACCGTAATACTTCAAACGTTCCCCGGTTAGATACGTCGGTACGATGCTAAAGAAGCATACAGTGATACTTTTGTACTGGTTCGATAGCTATTATTACCCAAATTACCACTTTGACAAGTAACCACTTCGGCCATTTCCCAGGTCATGACCGTAATACCTCCGGCTAGATATGTCGACACTATGCTAAAGAAGCATACGGTGATACTTTTGTGAATATTCTATCGCTATTGTCCGCTCGCCCTGCATAAAATCGCACTGTGTCCCATTGCCCTCTTAGTACATATGGCTTTTCTTCTATTCAGGCAAACAGTCCTCAAAAGGGGATTCGATAATGCTTCCTAGTAATATTGATAGAAATCAGGGTCAAAATTGGATCGAAAAAAGTTCTTGATTATCACCAATTAATATAATATGTGTTTTATAAAACCATTTTGTAAACGTTATAGATTAAAACTAGCCACTTTTACTAATACTGAAGCTACAACGTGGTGAACCACCTTCTTTCCATTCCTCGTACCGAAGAATCAATTATTAGATTGCAGTGCTTTGATCCTCGTTTAGAAACAACCTTTGCTTTTCCCGGATCGTCTGTAAAGTTGGTCTGATCGTAATTGACCACATTTTTAGCATCGACCCCTATCAAGCTTCTCGATAGCTCATCAAAATATTCGTTGAAAACTGCATTACTTACTTCGGCTCTGTTTCTCTGCATATTTTGCACAACTCTGTTAGTTAAGCTTTTGTGTCGACGAAGGAATCTTTTAACCGAATCAGTTCCAGGTAAATTATTTTCCATATTAATTCCTTTTGTTGTCATGTAGTTTGGGAGAATGCTAAGAGTATCAAATGCACTCAGAGGAAATCCCTATTCAGCCGACAAAATAATTACTTTCAGAAGTTTTTCCTCAACATCCAATGATAAAACTGTACATCTTCCTTTCATTTTATCGTGTATAATTGACGCTTGTCTTAAATTTTTTATGCCCTCTATCCATAATTACATTTCTTAGCTGATTTGTGTTGTATGTAATGTAGTTTGGGCTACACAGTGTCTTTATATATTCGACCCACATCCCAGGTCACTTCGGTTATTACGTGATAGACATCACCCTGTAAAAAACTAATGAAATCGTAAATCCAAACATACCTAGCAAAGCACTTATGTCCGAAACGCTCCCGAAGGTCAGGTTTTCCAAAGTCCCCTTTTTGACGGCACATAACGATCTGTGCCAATTTATGCTGTAAAAGTTAGTAGTGCAGTTGTAACTTGGTTTGCTGCCATAACCCAATTTGGAGATGGAACATTAATAAAAATTAGTGCATTTACTTGTTGTGAAACTGTTCCAAGGATTTAAATAGTGTTTAAGCAGGTTTCAAATAAACAGTAGCCGTTGTACTAAGAGAATGTTGTATTAAAAATCCGCGTGGTAGTAAAATATTAATGTGATACAGTGATAAAGATGTTGGATATTGCATCTATTGGAATTAAGACTGCATTAAATATTGTTAACGCTGATGTAAATATGTGTGCGTTGGTTAACGGCATGAATCAAAGTTAGTTTATAGACAATTCTATTAAATTCTGTGACAAACATTGAAGAAGGCATACAGCATATAAACTACTTAATTTATACAAGCGCTAAAGGATTTAAGTACGTGGAATATTTAAATTTGCGTCGGATTATTAATTTAAGGGACTCAACCCCGTTACACTAAGACATTTTGGTTTAAAGCTATAGTAGGTTATTAAGTAAGACCAATTTGTATAATGTTGTGTGGTGAAAGTTTGATTATCCTAAAAAAGGGGCCATGGTTATTATTGTATTTTAATGAAACCATCAGGAAAATGAATTCTAATTCCTATCTTTTTTTGTGTTATTGTAAGGCTCGAATAAGTACGGACAAATCTCATTAAGATATTTTTTTGTGTGATAAGCCAATCTATATATATTAATATTGAAAACTTATTTTAATAATTAATTATTCGACTCATTCTTTTATTTGAATTGTAGTGAACCTTCTCCAATAATCTATTATGCGGGTTAATTAAAGCAGAAAGTCAATTTAAGCGTTATAAATAATGCTTTATTAGATTTCTTTAATTTGGTTTTTTTATGTGTAAAGTAAGTTACCAAGGATCACAAAAGTTCAGAATAATATACCTTTTATGAAAATGTAAACTTTCACCATTAACACTCATAATAAAATACTTATCTTTTTTGGGATTTTTAATGGTGTATTTAAATTATACAATTAAATTGTATAATTTAAATACACCATTAAAAATTCCAAAAAAGATAAGTATTTTATTAATAAACCTTTTGTTACTTTTGGCTGTTTGTGACTGTTTGCATAATAATTACTTGATAATTTCTTTTAGACAAGCCAATTACAAAATTTAATTGCTTTTATTCGTTGATATAATGGTGCATACGATACAAACCTTAATTTCACTGACTGTTTATCACACCTTATTAGTCCTTATTTATTCTTTTTTTTCTTTTTATAAAATTAAAAGGTACTACTTGAGCCAAGGTGAATCATGCGGGTAAACGTTTGAATATATTAATGATAAAATTTGTAACAATATTGAGAGAATATAATTTTCGAATTATACACAGATCGCTACGTCTGTTTTATTTTAAGATAGAAAACAGACACTCCGTATTTAAAAATCCGCATGTATCAGTTAGTGAGAGTATGTTTGCTACCGTTTACTTTTACAAATCAGTTTAACAATTAATTGATTTTAGATATTATTTTATTTATTGTTGGTAATTATAAAATTAATTAATATTTATACGAGGGTGAAATAAAAAACTCAAAATTGATAATATTTTAGACTTGTGCTTTCAAAGAGCACTTGAATCAATTGGTTTTTACGTCTTATCACGAACCTGCCCATCTCCATTGCAGTTAGTCAGCCCAATGCTTATTTTACATGCACTACACGACGTTTGAACGTGCAACAATCCAATTATTTAAACATGTGATAGATTATAAATGTTTATTTTTTGAGTTTAAATAGCGTATTTAATTACAAGTTGTACAAACTTTATTTATTTTGGCAGCAATTGCAGCTATTTTCAGTAAGTGCACAATTTTTTTTATAAAACCATAAGTTTGTGAAGGTAATTTAAGGTGCTTTTTTATAGTTACACGTTAACAAATCTATTATTTCTGGCCACAGGCTACCTTTTTCTGAATCACGAACCTCTATTAATAATACACTCTTCCGTTCAACTCAGAAAACGTTTCTGTTTGTGCTCCCAATCACTATTACTAATCTTCAGGAAGTGTGTTGTACCAGCGGATGCCGCAACTTTAACCTTCCTGAAATCCAACTCGATAACGAGAATCCCTTTTATACCCCCATCACGTCCGACCAGGTCCACACTTATTTTAAAAAAGGAAACAATTCTGCCCCAGGTCATGACGGCCAAAATCGAAAAATCCTCCGTCACTTACCCGACCCAGTCCTCCTATTACTCTCCAGCATCTACAACCAATGCCTAATTCTACCCCATTTCCCGACGGAATGGAAATCAGTCTCCACCGTCATGATACTGAAACCTCACGCCGACTTAACCTCACCCTCCTCCTATAGACCGATATTCCTCCTGACTTGCCTCGGAAAATGCTTTGAGCAGATTCTAGGTCTAGGGACCACCTAGAGTTCAACGACCTCTTTCGTACTAGCGAATTCAGCTTCCGTCCCAACCGAACGTACCACGATCTATTATTGAAGCTGGTTACAGGGACCACCTGAGCATTCAATCACAAGCAATGCAATCTGGCTGTGTTTCTCGACATTAAGCAAGAATTGCAAACTCTTACTCCGGAAAACCTTCTCCGATCCTTTTCAACCTACAACAGGCGTACCGCAAGGTTCTACCTTAGCCCCTCTCCTTTATACCATCTTTGCATCAGACATTCCCGAAGTTACACAACTCGGAGTAGCCGTTGCCCAGTTTGCGTATGACACCGCCTTCTGGACGGTTAATAGGAACAGCGAAACGGCCTCCCGCCTCATATCCAAAACCCTACAGAACTTTTCCAACTGTGCGAACCAGTGGAAAGTCTCTGTCAATCCCTCCAAAACCCAAACAGTCCTCTTCCGACATCCTAACTACACCGAAGATAAGTTCCCAAAGCTTGCCACCAGAAATGTTTCCCTCACCTTAAACCAGGAAAGACGCACACTCCAAGATGAAGTCATCTGCCTAGGAATCCTCTTCACTAGAACCCTTAATTGGCTCCCCGATGTAAAAAGAACACTCAATAGGATTAGAAACCGCGCAAACCTACTTTGCGCCCTCCGGGGTAGAATCAGAGGTTACCACCCTAAAATGCTTTAACACACCTACAAAACATACATCCTCCCTGTTATGGATTTCCGAGCACCCATATACACCAATATAAACCCCAATCACCTTTCCTCTATAGCCTCCAGTGGACGCCGAATTTTTAGACGCATGCACATGTTACTGAGATACTCTAGTGACCTCACAATACAGCACGCAAACATGTCCAATCACACACAGGATCCAAACACTTCAGAAAAACTTCGCGCATAAAAGAATTTTCGGCGATTCTATCCCAACCAAAGAAATCCTAGCACTCCCTACAACTACCGGTTTCCCCAATTCTCACGAAGAAAACTAAATTAAAATTCAAGCACCCCCCGGCAATCCTTACACTACTCCTTGGCGACCTCCCCGAGGAGATAGAAGAATCTCTAGATAACATCCCATATGCCCTCCGCATCCCCCCGTCTATTCGATGACGACCTAGCATGATACCGGACACGAATCGGATTAACCACACTAAGCACGCTACACCCCACTAAACAATACGCACACTTAAACCAATTAACACATTATTCAATATTCAAATAAACCTAAATGTTTTTTTCTTTTTTTACACCAAAAATGACCACATCTCATGATACACTACGCAATAACGCAAAACATCGCAACACCAACAAGAATGGATTGACCAGGGCTGAAGAGATCTCCTGAACAGTCTACGCCAAGGATATACATAAGCTAATAATAAATAAAGTACTAACCATAAGCATGAGCATACTAACAAAAAAAAAACCAGCGGAAGAGCTAGTAGTTCTAGTAGCAACCTTTGCCAGAACTGTTGGGTGACACAAAGAATTATGGTATGTAGGTCATATTACCTAGGTACATAAATTAATAAAATATTACTAGGTCCCTAGTATTACTATGTGCAAATTTTTACATCATACCAACTTACCGCAACAGAGGTAGCCTCGAAAAAGATGAAGTAGAAACAGACCGGTAGTTCGATCAAAAAAAGGTAGTATTGGTCCTTGGCGGTGACGAAATCACAGTTAAGAGAGAAAGCGACCCATGCAGATTTTTTAATGTTTAACTAGACTCGACAGAATTAAGTAGGTGTATAATCCCAGAGAGTGCTTGAGCTGTTCAATAATAAATATAGCTAATGTAAAAGAGAAATGGAAAAGTATACATTTGTCACAAAAAATTTTATTTAAACACAATACTTATTTCGGCATGAAACTTATTCTCAACCTAAGCAACAAATAAAATTAACTAAAATAACATTAGCTGGATCGAAGTTAGGAATTAGCACAGATTGTACTTCTTTGTACACATGACAGTGTGGATCACTAAAACTAAATTGATCCTAAATGAGTACTAACAACACTTGCAGTAAAACTAAAATTTATGCAGTTATTCTTAGATAACTATGATAATAAACCATTTGAAACGAAAATCAAAATATAAACACAGAGTTTTCATTTCAAATGACTTGGATGTGTTGTAGTACAATATTTATTTTCAATAAATTAAAATTTTGAAATGCATTCATTTATCCATTTAACATCGCCATTGCACTTGAAATCCAATTGACATAATGTGTAACATTAGCATACACTCCATAAACTCCAGGCAAACCACAACCTTTCCCCCATAGTACCAGTCCAGCAACATAAAACCGTCCATTAATTTCACACACTAAAGGTGATCCACCGTCATTCTAAAATACTTGAAATTAAGTAATCAAAAATGTTTATTTCCTTACCATGCAGGCATCTCGAGATCCTTGTCCACCAGCGCACAATTCACCAACGGGATCTAAAAATCTTTTCGCATGTATACCAAGCACAGATCCACTACTCATAGAAGCATAACACGTTTTGTAGTTAACGATAGGAACTTGCACCTGCCTTTTTTCCTGAGGCATGCTAGTCATTATGTAACTGGTTTGGCCCCACCCTGATACCCAACACCTAATTCAACGAGTTGTTTATGGGTAATGCTTAAATAAGTATACTACTTACGCTTGTCCTTCAAAAATTTGATGCTCTGATGGAAGACAGACAGGATTAATTAATTGTTGAGGTAACGGCGCTATTGGCGTGGTCAGTTTCAAAATAGCAATATCGTTGAATAATGTGGTAGGGTTAAAATTTGGATGAAGTAAAACTCTGTGCACTGCGTAACGCGTACCTAAACGTTGTGGATCATGTACTCCAAAATAAATTCCAATCATTTCAGGAGTTGCCCTGAAACAGCCTAATTTTGGAATAATACTAATTTAAGAAGTGTTTTTACCCATTCATGTAAACTTTATGTGCTGCTGTTAAAACATGATTCTCATTAAGCAATACTCCACTTCCAGCATACCCACTTTGATTAACCAAATAAACCTGCCAAGGAAAAGCTCCGGGTGATGCTATACCATCAACAGTTGAAATATTATAAGCGAAACGTAATCCACATTGATTTGAACTAACAGATCCAGCACACGGAATTTGTCCTCGAGGACATGGATTTGTATTACCCTAAAATTGGAATATAATTATTAATAATTGTTAATAAACGTTAATCGAAACTTTAGCTTAACCTACCCTTTTTTCGACGTCGCAAGCAGAGAAATGTAATTAAGTACTGTTAAAATTCTAATTTAATGCTCCAGCGACCTTATTTATTACTTTTTTAATTATAGCTCGTCTGCTAGTCACCGATTAACTGAGCTAAGCCCTACACTAAAATTGACTGAATAAAAGGAGACATGGTGCATAGTTAAGTGTTAGCAAAATGTATTCCTTCTTTAAAAAGCAAATTGTAGTATGCTTTGCTAGCTTCGGCTAAATTGGAAAATTGTAAATACAATTTAGCAAAATACTACTAATAATAGCTGTGAGACTTCTAGCTTACAGTGTAATTACGTTGACGTAAAAAAGATCTCTTTATATAAGTTCAAAATGTAGCGAAGCAAAGGCGTAGTTCCAGAAGAGCACACAGTTGTAAAACAGTTTAGTGTCCGAATTAACTATTCAGTAATCCAAATAAACGTTAAATAGGTATGTTCAAATGTACTAGCGAGAACCCCTTAATTATATTTAAACATAACATGTACACAGTATACACCCAATTGGTGAATAAGGGACGCATCTTCCGTCTGGCAACCACGTTCGTTCAAACGTGGAAATGTGTCTCCTAAACGTAAATGTCATATTCGAGGGATTAAGATTCACACCCACGATTGAACGCTTCAAAAGGATTGATGTCCTACTCAGACATATGGTACGGAGGTTTCGGAGAAGTTGAAGCCATTTGCTTCAAATGAGTGCAAATATGAGTAACATACCGTAATGAATCGAGACTAAATCTTAAAATTAAAGCTAGAACTAAGAGTAGGTGGGAAAGTAAAACTCGAGTTGCACTTTATAATTACTCAAGTCTATCATAATCAACTTATGCGTCAGTAGATTCGAGAAATAGATCGAAGTCAGCAACTTCACTTTTTTATCACTCTGTCGGGTTGAAGACGTCAAAAAAACTCGTGCCAATCACATATGTCACGAGGAAATCCTCAAAACCTAGAATATATTGTGGAAAATTAGTGTGGTGCTGCTGAAAGAATCTATTTAAGACCCCTGCATAATTTGGGATCAGCCCAAGAAGGAGCTGTTGAATGTACACATGAAACTTCTTCTTCCTTTGTGTTAGGCTTTAAGCCTGTTTTATTCCAGATCACCTTTCCATCTTTTGGGAGCGCGGCCGGGGCTTCTTTCTCGGGGGGAGGTGTTTCGTGCCAGTCTGACTAATTTTGTTTCTGTCATTCTTGATATATGTTGTTTTCTTCTTTTCACCCATTCTCCGACTTTTTGAATCTCACATTGTTGTCTTAGTTCATCATTTTTAACTCTATCACACCTATTCCTTTTTTCAATTTTTCGTAACGTTTGCATTTCTGTTACTTGTAATAATTCTTTTGTTTTTACTGTCTCTGTCTCGGGTTTCTGCAGCATACGTCATAACAGGTCGTATGATGCTCTTATATATGCGTACTTTTGGTTCTATTTTTAGAGATTCGTTGTTCTATATGGTATCGTTTAGACATCCAGACAACCTAGATGCTTTGCTCACTTGATCTTTAACCTCCATTGCTAGTGTTTTGTTACTCGTTCTTGGTATTCCTAAGTACATGAATGATGACACTATTAGCTTCCCTTGTATTTCGAGTTTACAGTGTGTTGGTTCTTTACTGATTGCTAAGGATTTAGTTTTATTTGTCGATATGTTTAACCTAAACTTGGTTGGACTTTGTGCTGCATCGTCAGCGTAACGTACAATATTGAATTATTTATCTCCCATTTTATAACCTTGTCTTCGATTATTTGATTCGTCATAAGATTAAACAATAGTGGGCTGAGTGAATCTCCTTGCCTTACTCCTTTTGTTACAGGTATTGTCTGAGATATATTGCCTCCAGTCTTTATCGAGGTCCCACGCACGGACGTCAGTGTAAAACCTTTAAATTCTTATAAGGTTCTATACATATACTTCTACACCCATAGCTACAAATTTTAGCTACTTAACAGTTTGGGTAATAACAAAATATTTGGTGCCTTTCGCTCAGTCGTAGATTAAAGTGGGCCAGTTTCATGAAATTATCGATATGCCTTATTGACAAAAAAATGTTTACTTGTACCTAGATATGTTCGCTTAAAAATCGGGGTTGCTTCTTCCTGAAACTAATTGTTAAATACTCGGACGCCAACTTGTTTTTAAATATGGAATATACAAGTAAACCATTATATAAAAATTTAAAAGAAAATTTCTACAATAACAAATTTTATTAACACAACCTATATCTAATTATAAACTGAAATACTTAAAGCTAATGTTAGTAACGTTATAATCTAATGAATAATTATTAATTAATATTGTAATTAGTGGAATCAGAATACCTTATTCTTGATCACACTGTAGATAACGAAATGGATCCATTCTGTGTCAGCGACTTTCGAAATTGTTGCGTAATATTACTTCGGGTTGAACTAAATCTGGATTTGTATGCTTAATAATTCCCAAATGAATAAATTTCACTCATCAATCGTACTAATACCGTAACTTAGATTACCGGTAAAACATTTAATGGCGTAGATGTGATTAAACGTGTAAAGGAAAAGTTAGAGTAGAAAATAAAACTTAAACGTGAAAGTAAAAAAATAAAAAAGTGCCTGAAAAAAAGCAAACGGCTCAAACTTTAATATAATAGTTTTGTATAACTCAGCATAAAATTTATAGCACTTTTTTTTAAACAAGCAATAATGGATGCTACATCCACCTTCTTAACTTAACCAGAACGACGAAGGTCTTTGCGCATGAACATGTCTGAAACTTGAATGTGCGAACGATATGCGTACGAGTTCTAACTAAAATAATTAAATGCATGTTTTTATGCAACTAGATATGCAACATACGCTGCACGAAATGCACGTTAATCGCCTACAGAGAGGTGAATTATTAACAACACGTTCGGAGTTTGTTACAATACATACATACATACATATATATATATATATATATATATATATATATATATATATATATATACATATATAATTAATGCGATTAGACCGTTAGGAACTGCGTAGTTTTCTAAAATGTCCAATACGTGTCGTAGCTGTGGGTTATCGAAAGCATTTTCTATATAAATAAAGCAGAAGTAGGCGGTTTTGTTATACTCTAAGGCTTTGTCGGATATCTGTCGAATAATAAATATGGCATCGATACATGATAGACCTGGTCTAAACCCTTGCTGTTCGTCATTTAACACTATAATATCGAATAGTTTCTGAGATATTAGCTTTGTTGTTAGTTTTAATGGAGTGTTGAGTAAACTGATGACTGTAGTTCTCGCGCAATTGTTTTTCACTAATTGCTCAAATAACCAGAACATGACATGAAACTAAGTAACACAATACGAGCCCTAAGGAACCTAGTAGTACATCTAGCAGATTTTTGTATAAAAACCGATATAAAAATTACGATAGACTGTACAATAAACAAAGATTGTCAATTTGTGGGAGATAAAACTAGATGTGGCATTAAAAAATGTAGTAGGCGCGGATTTTGTATTTTCTAAAGTTTATAGATAGCAACATGCCAAAGTAAGTTTTGAACCAGAGCTGTAATTGAAACCGAAATTTAAATCCACAAGCCCGACGTTTGCTACCGCCTCTACTCTTGGTTGAGACCGGTGCTTCACGTAGCAGCTTAACCGCTATTGACGTTACAACTCATTAGTGTAGGTAATTTTTGTTTATGCGCGTGCTCTAACTTCACCTGAGCATATCGAAAGCATCTTATTTCGATGGGTTGTGGCAGTACTACTTTGCCTCAAAAGATTCATCTATCCGCTCTGATCAAGTCACTGTCAGGTTACGTGTCAATCTACACAGCGACCGTAAAATGACCTTTAACGTCCCTTATGCACACACAATCTGTGTGGTAAAAGTCTGACGTTGCACATGACTTCTTTCTTAAAAGATCGTAGCATATATCAAATACGTTTTTGTGTGAATTCGACCGAAGCCTTTTTCCTAAACATATTTTCGGCGCCATATAGGCTGAAACTGCGTCTGTTTGCGTAGTATTAAAAACGATCAACTGACTACTAGCGGAAACGGATTTGTCATTGTTGTGAACTGCATCAACTTACATCACGTAGGATCATTTCAATTAACGTGATTAAAGACGTAGGAACACATGTCTGTTGTCTCTTGGTAAAAATTTCGCTTAGCATGAGCTACGAATTGCATTGTTTACATTCACTTTAAACACAATGGGAGTTCAAACGTTGTTTGAATCTAATTAAATAGGACTGATATCGGACAGAAAGCTTTTTCGGACCATCGTCAAGCGTAGTTTTGGAACGGTTGACTTAAGAAAATTTTTCAAATGTGTCAAATAAGTATTTAGCGTTGATTAATATTGTCGTCCATGTTATTAACTTTAAAATGAATGACTACTGCTATGAAGAAAGAATTTTCAAAAAAGTTAAATGGTATGAACCAAAAAATTGAAACTAATTAAGACAAAAGACGCAATTATGTATTTTAAAATACTAAATTATAAAATTAGAGTTTTCAAGCTTTATTGTAAAATCTAAAGAAGGACAAAGAAAAATGAAATTATAATAAATATTTAAACAAACCCGGGTTTTCTATTTAAAATAATGTTATTGTTATAAATCCCAGCCCAGATATTATTTTTTTGAGGATACTGAGTTCGTGTACTAATAATATTCACTCCAAGATTTTCTTGGGCCCGAGTGTTTTAAACATTTGGTTCGTTATTGAGTGTAAAAGTACACTCGAAAGTGTAGACACAAAGCGATAATCAGCATTAGCGCGCTCTAGCATTTCTTCACAGAATACACTCCTGTGCTCCTCGTCAAAATCGAACATCTCTTGATGACACTGGGCATTGTAGAGGTAACATTTGTGCTTCCTAAGTATGTCCCATACCCGTGTTTTAGACAAACCTACGTCAACAGCAATTTGTCTTAAACTAATTGTCGGGTCTAAGTGTACACGTCCTTCAGTGTTTTAACGATTCTGATTCGACAAAAATATTTCCAGATCTTTCAAATTTCTGCATATAATGGTGAATGGTACTTAAAGACGGTATAGGTCTGTTATCAAAATTAACGGCACACAAATCTCGAACCCTCTAAGCCAGCCATGCACATACCGATATTTATGCAGTCAGCCAACGAATTTTAAAATTGTTCAAAAAACTACAAAAGCATTCTATTTGCCGGTCCAAGCATAGTGTTACAAGACTAGAAATCTGTCGAAGCAACTAGATTACTCGAAGATTCGCGAAACACGTCGGTATTATCCCCGAACAATGTGGAAGGTTCTCGATGTTTGGTAACTCGTATAAATACGACGCATCGCCCGGTACCGGGGCAGTTAAGCTTTAACTACGGACAAGTGAACGTTATACTGATTGAACTGTAATCTGTGACGAATAAATATTTCGTCGTTCGAACTTGGCATCTACCTACGTAAGAATATAATATCGATCTTGATATGGATAAACCAGGTCCCAGTAACAAACGTAGTCGTAAGGTTGGAGATGAAAATCGACAGTTTCAAGATATTTGAACCGAAAAATACTTTTTTATTTCATCGCATAACAAAATTGTCTGTTTAATATGCAAGAGTAGTGTGTCTACTCCGAAGGAATGTAATGTGAAAAGGCACTATGAAACCCAGCATCCTACTATTACCAAATTAACTGGCGAAAATTGAACGCAAAAAATGTCCACTTTACAACGGGAACTAATAGTCCAGCAAGCTATGTTTACAAAACCAATTCAAGATGCTGAAACAGCTACTGAAGTTAGCTTTGAAATATCTCGAATAATAGCGAAAATATGTCGGCCTTTTAAAGATGGTGAGTTTGTTAAGCAATGTTTAGATATCGACGCAAAAAAATGTGTCCGGAAAATGCAAATAAGTTTGAGAAAATTCAGTTAAATCGGATGACTGTTCAAAGAAGAATTACCGCATTAGCAGCTAATATAGAAGAGCAATTAGCTACGAAATCGAAAAGTTTTGACTGTTTTTCTATAGCACTCGACTCCACTGCTCAACTCTTAATATTTTTGCGAGGTGTAACGAAAAAATTTGAAGTGAGTGAAGAACTGATTGGTATGAATTCTTTGACAAAATGTTCTATAATGGATTTGGATTTAACGAAAATATCTGGAATTACGACCTTCAATGGTTGGAAGTATTTACAAACTAAAAGCTTAGATACCAAGGAATTAATGCAGTTTCATTGCATTATACATCAAGAGGCCCTCTGTTCAAAATTATTGGGATTTGAAAATGTGATGAAAGTTGAAGTACCTACTGTAAACTTACGAGGTCTCAATCACCGATAATTCAAACAATTTCTCGAGGATATTGAAAGCGAATATGGTGATCTCCTGTTTTACACTGAAGTAAGGTGGCTAAGTCGTGGGTTGACACTAGAGCGGCTTCTTAACTTGATTGAAGAAATCAAAATATTTCTGGCGGAAAAGAAAAAGGACGTCCCCGAACTCGACAACCCTGATTGGCTGCGTGACTTAGTGTTTCTTGTAGACATTACAAATCACTTGAATGCTTAAATACGCGACTCCAAGGCAAAGATCTATTGATTTCGCAGTTATACTCTCCTGTTTCATCCTTTCAATGCAAATTGAGTCATTTCAGGACACAAATCAATTCAGCCAATTACGGCCATTTTCCGAACTACAAAAAAAAATTACGGAGAAATTCAATAAAACTGACGTCAATTTCGCTTATGTTGAAAAAATTGATATTTTGATACAAGCTTTTCAAGATCGTTTTGTAGATTTCAAAAAAGTTAAACCTCTATTGGACATTTTCAGCAATCCTTTCAACATTTCACCCGAAAATGCGCCGGAATCAATGCAGCTGGAATTGATAGACATGCAAAATGATGATAATTTACTCAACATACGTTGATAAAAACGCTTATAAAAAGTTGCGAATAATGCATTGAAATGCGCAAGTTTATTTGGATCGACGTATATTTGTGAACAAATGTTTTCAGTGATGAAACTTAACAAAACAAAAATCGAAACCGTTTGGCAAATGAAAATTTGGAAGCAATTTTACGTGTGGCGACAAGTAATGTGGAGCCAAATATAAAAAAAACTTGTTTGACTAAACGCCAAATACGAAGACACCAAGCTGCGCGAAAAAAATCATGTGACCGTGTACTATTCATATTAATATTAATATTAGTTAGTTAGTTTTTTAAGAAAAGTAAAAGTTACGTTTTGTACATTTTTTAGTTAATAGCCTCTTAATTATGATGTTTATATTTTAAAATTAGGACAATTTAAACAAAAATATTTAAATTTAAACAAAAAAATTTAATTGTGAAAAGTGAAATATAAGGTTATGTTACTTGTTCATAAATTTACTCGGAAATGTAATTCGCATTTTAATTATTAACCACAGTTCTAAGGGTAAATAATTCGTGTCTAAACAGTTTTATACTGCGATGGTTATAAATAGGTGTAGTAGAGGGGGTAGAGTTTTATCGAATTCAAATATTAGATGGTATACAAGTTCAAATAAAGTTGAAGAAGTTATATAATTTATGAGGAAAATATAGTTTACGAATATAAACAGATGGTTTTATACAACAAAACAGGTTTTATGGGGTTTGCACAATGATGCATAAAAGCATTGAGCTATGGCAGTAGCATGTTAAAAGGTCAATACGATACATATTAGTGTGTTACAGATAAATAAGAAATTTCACATATAAATCAATATAATTAAGCAATTAAACACATAACAGATATTGATTACATGAAGTACAATAATCCTAATGTGTAGAACATGTATAATAATTCGTACAATGCATAAAAACTGCGAACTATAAAAGGGTTATGGTACAAAGATGTTATGTTGGCAGATCATAGACTAAGTGTTTAAAAAGTGGTTAAGAAGTTAAAGTGCCTTAGAAACATATCTAAGAACATGAACAACACATGTACAATGTGAAATTAACAATATAAATACAATAAAATATTACATAATTACTCTACACTTATTTCTTCGTTATCATAATCTGATATAAAATCAGATTAATCCGACAAGTCTCCACTCCTACGTATAATCAATTCCTCACAAACGACATCCATAATATGCTCTTTATTAACGTATTCCTTTTCAATTTCTTTAACATGACGGCACACTTCTTGCCAGTGGCTCTCCAAATCCATCGAACACTTTTCACGAGTTAGTTTTTCAACATCGGCTAATTTAAAAGTTGTGTTTCTCGATGCCACCCAAGCTTTTACAATGGCCCATATTTTTTCTATTGGATTTAGCTCCGGGTTGTATGGAGTATTAAATCATACAGCTCCACTTTTGTTTGGGATTCATCATGTACGATCCCTCGTTCTTGTAACCAAGTTATCATTTCCAATGTTTTACTGCTAAAAGTTGGATGTTTAACTGCTAACGTGTTGTAATAACTTGCATTATCCATAACAATAACTGACTTTTCGTGCAAATTCGGTAATAACTGGTGCTCAATCCATCATTTATAATTAATAAAGTTCATTCATATCGTCGTGATAATCACGTTTTTGAGCCCGATTTAAAAACTAAGAGGGCATTATTGATAAATCCCATTTCACCACCAGCATGTACTATTATAAGACGTTGACCTTTACCGATTGGACATATTAAACCTTCGTTGGAATCATCTACCCAGAAATCTTCTTAAAGACGTTTCCTTCCCAGAGAAACCAATGGATTCGTCATCTTTAATAATATTATAGATAGCATTGACGGTTGGTCGTCATTTCTCCGTGACATGAAAATTGTGTACAATACGTCGAATGACTTGTTCCCCACAATTATCGACAGATGATCTTGGTGCGGTTTTCATTCTTTTATTAGAAGCCTTGAACGATTCTATTTCACCACGTTGAATTGCACTCCCTTCTCTAATAATTCTAACGGCGGTACTTTTAGATACTCTTTCACAATGATATCAAGAACGTTAACTGTAAAGAAATGTAATCGTGAAAAAACTGACAGCTGTTAATCGTACAATAATGACATACCTTCATTCATATTTTTATGAAACTGATAAACATCCAAATAATTTCGCGGGCATCTTGCGATAAGACACGCCGCTTCTTTGCTGGAATGTTTGATGTACCGGGTGGCCAACTAAGAATGGCCGTCGGCCATATCTCAGGAATGGATTATAGCACAGGCTCAGGAAAAAAATTTTTATAACGAAAGTGACCTCGAGAAACGCCTGGAAATTATTTTCAGAATTGTAGGTCCACCGCTAGAGGGCGTATTTGACAGTTACAATTTTAAAACGCAAATCAATTAAGGGGCATATTAAATATTATAATCAGATTCCTCGACAAATTCTGCATATTTTTTATTTGACAAGTTTTAGTCTATCTCTTCAAATAAGGGATGGGGAGAGTGGGAACCTTGTTACGAAAAATGCCTTTAATTCAGGTTCTGCTTGACCGATCTTAATAAACTTGATGTTGTTTGAAAGAGCTTTTGTTAAACAATAGAACATTTGTAAATTTGAAACAATCTGATTAATAACATAAATGCTAGAGGACGCTGTTTAATATTTTTGAAATATTGTGTTTTCTCTTTACAATTTTAAATGGAAGCATAAAAATTTAAGTAGGTCTTTAAAAAGTAGACTAAATTAGTAATAAAACAGTGAAAACTGCAATTTGATATTTTTTTCCTATCCTGAGATATCGTAAGAAACGGGTAAATGGCGGGAATTGTTCTTCCAACGTCTAGTAGGCTAGTTGGCGTTAACGGAAATTATTAAATTTAGCCTGGATGAAAAGATCTTACATTGGTCTGCAGTAATCTAAACTGTTATCATACTAATGTTATGGTTGCCGCTAGATTACCTAAATGTAATGCTGTCGCTACTAACAATGAGAGCAAATTATAAAGTAATAATGTGATAAATCTAACAATTAAAACCTTAAATAAATAACTAGGTAATTAGTGTCGCCCTAGATGTTCGAAATGTCGTCCATCATTTTCAATGCATGAAATCAATCGCTGACGGGTGGAGAGAACAGCCGCTTCAATTTCTGCCCTTGAAATACTTCGTATTGTCTTTCGTATTCTTTCAATCATGTCAGCTCTTGTTGTGGGTCTATCGCCATAAACGAGATCTTTTATTCGTCCCCACAAATAAAAATCTAAACAAGTTAGGTCTGGAGACCTTGGTGGCCAAATAAATAAACTTCCACGTCCTATCCACCTTTCAGGGTATAATTGATTTAAGAAATTCCGAACATCTCTAGAATAATGTGCCGGACACCCATCATGTTGCAAGAACATGTCACGACGAATGGCCAAGGGTACGTCTTCTAAAAGAAGTGGCAATTCCTTGATTAAAAAATCTAAATATCTTTCTCCATTAACAGTCTCATTAAAAAAAAGGCCCAATTATTTCTCCACCTAGAATCCCGCACCGCACATTTACAGACCAACGACCCTGATGTTGGATCTCATGCATCCAGTGGGGATTCGTTTCAGACCAGTAGTGCATATTATGTCGATTTACACTACCATCACTATGAAAAGTAGCTTCATCTGCCCACATAATTCGTGAAAGTATTTCAGGATCATCGTGTATCATATTTGAGAGCCAGTTGCAAAAATCCAACCTGGTATCGAAATCTTGAGCATTCAAACTATAGTGTAGGGCCATGTGATATGGGTACAATCCAAAATAGTATATATTATAAAGTAATCAGATCAATAAGACACATTGAAGTCCTTCGTTGTTAGTAAACGAAAAAGGACTTTAAATGCATTAACTCTCGTAATGTTATTACGAATTTTTTCGCCCGGCCTCTCATTATTTTTATTATTGGTACCTCTTTACTTTACTTTGCCTCACTTAATTGTTATGTTGTTAGTTAAAATCTATTCACATAGCAAAAGATAATTTCATTAAATAATTTGGTGTTTTATTGAAACTGGACATAAAATGGCGGCAAATACATTAGTCATGTTGTCACAAGTTAACTTTGATGTAATGACATTTTCGGTATGATAAAATGAGAAACATATAACGATAAACGAAAAAATTAAAACATTTTTATCATTATAATACCGAATAAAACATGCATTAATAAATAAGTAGTCACCTGTGTTCTCTTAAAATATTTTGGACGGTGGTTCGACATGTAGGTACCCAAGTCTCTAGCTATAGCTCTGGTGCTTGAATGAGGGTTAACATTTACATAAGCTAAAACATCAATAACATTTTCCTCTGTTCTACCTCTGCGTTGTCTTCTATACACAGGAAGATTCACATTTACAAGTCGGATAAAAACTCTTCTGCTGTGATACCGGCTGTTTGGGTGCTGCAGTGCATATACTCTAGCAGCCACGGTTGCATTTCTCATACATTCAAAATAAACTGCCAACATATCAAATGCTTCTTCATTTGTAAGAATCATTTTGGTACGAAAAGATAAAGAAAGTCTATTAAATGCAACACGATGAATAATTTTTGACATGCGTGAAAATCATAGCTTGCTTGTTTTCAACAGGAATTTATTTTATATCCTACATGGCCTTCTTTACTAATTTTGTTGTCATCAGTAAATCGAAATTCATATTTTAAACTGTATTTGTTGTTGCTGGGCAAATATCGGTTTTTATTGATATTTTATGCTTTTGATTTAGTAACACATCGCTTGAAAACAAATATAACATTCTTATATAATTAAAAAAATGTTAGATTTATCACATTATTATTTTATAATTTGTTCTCATTGTTAGTAGCGACAGCATTACATTTAGGTAATCTAGCGGCAACCATAACGTTAGTACGATAACAGTTTAAATTACTGCAAACCAATATAAGATGTTTTCATCCAAGCTAAATTTAATAATTTCGCGAACTAGCCTACTAGACGTTGGAAGAACAATTCCCGCCATTTACCTGTTTCTTACGATATCTCACGATAGGAAAAAAATATCGACTTGCAGTTTTCACTGTTTTATTACTAATTTAGTCTACTTTTTAAAGACCTACTTAAATTTTTATGCTTCCATTTAAAATTGTAAAGAGAAAACACAATATTAAAAAAATATTAAACAGCGCCGTCTAGCATTTATGATATTAATCAGATTGCTTCAAATTTACAAATTTTCTATTGTTTAACAAAAGCTCTTTCAAGAACATCAAGTTTATTAAAATCGGTCAAGCAGAACCTGAATTTAAAGCGTTTTTCGTAACCAGGTTCCCTACTCCCCCACCTCTTATTTGAAGAGATAGACTAAAACTTGTTAAATAAAAATATACAGAGTTTGTCGAGGAATCTGACTATAATATTTAATATGCCCTTAATTAAGTAAATTTTGAAAAATTTTGCTTTTAAAATTTTAACTGTCAATACGCCCTCTAGCGGTGAACCTACAATTCGGAAAATAATTTCCAGGCGTCTCTCGAGGCCACTTTTGTTATAAAATTTTTTCCCTAACCTGCGCTATAATCCATTCCTCAGATATGGCCGACGGCCGTTCTTAGTTGGCCACCCGACGATGTACTCGCATCACCCATTATAAACAACGAATTAAACCAATATATTATATTAATACATATTACTGTGGATTACAAATACAACTTACTTGTAAATAAAAGTTGCTGAAACGGAAGGAGTTTTGAAAAAAACTGTTTACAATTGATAAAAACGTGCACGAAAAATGAGGTTAGAAAACAATAAACAACACTACATTTTGTAGACGGAACATAATATCTATTTCTCACTCATCATTATTCCATTTCTTTTTAATGCAATGTTCGGTTTCTGCGCAGGTGTCTTCGTATTTGGCTTTTGCTCTAGTTCAATGCAATGTCATGCATCAAAATAATAAAACATGAAATATTACATTGTATTGATTAGATTACGTTACGATTACATAATTACAACAAACATTTTTGATTGTTCTTTTATTTTTATCATTGTAATTCATACTGTTTAAAAATAAAAAGTTTTATGTTAATAAGTATTGCTTGTAGTGGCCCGTCCTTACAATTTATCAGGAATTATTGATTTCCTCTAAACAACGACATTTTGACAACATAATCAAATACTTTTCGAACAAATCGCAAACCACATGAAAGATTACAAATTCGTTAAAAAAGGCTAATATTTCTCGTGACATTAAAATCTTTGATATTGATGTTCCTGTTACAAACTCCAAAGCCGCAGAATTGTGGCTTATAATTTTCCCGAGTAGCCCCTGTTCCCCCTAAGTCTGTACATCACTGCTCTAAGCCAACACCACTGTAAAAAAGTCTGTCGTCATTGCAATACTTATTCATTAAATCACGTTAAATACTTTATAAAATTATTTGATACATTTGAAACAAATTGGAAACCAAGACATATCATATTTAAAAAAACGCCAATTGTTTTAAACTACATATTTCATCTTTTAGCCTTGTAATTAGTACTTTTGAATGTGCAATCACTTTACCTTTTGAATGATACGATTAGCTTTTCTGTCGGATGAATTGGCAAGCAGAAATCTGCAAAAACGTTCATTCCAATGTTAAAACCCCTATACTCAGGTTTTAAAACGAACACATGGTATGTTTTCTAATTTTTGTTTAAACTTATGAATAATTATGCATCACGCATGCATGGATTTATTTGTGTTTATAATGGAAACATTGTAATTACGCTGAATGGTTCTAAAAATAGCATAGTAACGAGTAAATGTTAAATACATACCGGTGTTATAATTCTAATTTCTATTCCATCATTATTTGGTGGAGTTCCACACGTTCCAACCGGTGCACAAACATATCCGGATGGAAGGTTTTCAGATGTTATGTAAAGCGTAGATGAAGTTTGTGGTGGCATTGTCATCCACGAAAACGGTGCTGGAGGTGGTGTATTTTCTTTTTCTACATGTTTATCAAAACTGCTATATCCATTACGTATAGCATCATATCCTCGATACGTCGGTTCTAAATTCTGTTGAGCACAAACACTCAACCAAAAACAAATAACACTCAATACAAATACGTTTCGTGCGAACATTTCTCTTTAAACTAAAAAATTTAATAAAAATTTGTTTTATTTAAATACTTATATGTCATAATGTATAATTTTGTATAATCCAGGAAATTTATTATGTATGTCATCATATATACAAGGTTGCTGATGAAACTCTTTTAATGATAAAAGTTTAGTGAACCGATGAAACATGTGTAAAAGCGTTTATTTAGTAAATCAACTTTTTTAAGTATAATTTTTATAATAACGGTCATTTAAAGTTTTTTTCTCGCATTCGTGTGCACATAGAATAATTTTTAACCAGATTTAAGGTTTTACCTTAGCCCATTTTGTTTGTAATTTTATGAGTGGGTTTCTGTTCAAAGGCACTTTGTGAATTGGGTCAAAGTATAGTGAATTTTTGGGAGGACACTTTGATTGCATTTTTTTAGAATAAATTGTCGTTGTGAATATTAAATATCACTTTGCATGCCCTCATTATAGGAATATTTAATTTATTGCATCTACGCCGGTTATATACAGGTTGTGTAATGTTTCCATTTCAACTACCTTTCGATCCGGGGCAAAGACAAGAATGCACAAAACTGCACTTTATCCATTTGTTACATCAAGAACTACTATAGTAATTGTAAGAGATATTATAAATACTTTTTGATGACTATAAACACTGCCGGATTTAGATGTTTTTCACTTTACGCTTCAAATTATACACGCCTTTTAATTAGAATATTTATAATTATAACCTAGTACCTAGTGCTGGATTTCCGCCTAGGCCCGCGAGGTCCAGGCTTAGAGCGGCACGATTTGGAGGGCGGCAAATTTTTCATAACGCCAAAATTTTAAACCCGAAAAAATGTAACGACAATTTATTTTAAAAATTGTTTCTGATTCTTTTTCATGAATTTACAGAAAATTTTTTTATGAAATAGAATGTAATTCATTTTTTAATTGACTTTTTTATTTCTGGGTGCAATATTAATATTGTGATAAAACAGTTATAGTCTTTATTGAATAATGTTATTAAAAAGAAATAATTGAATTGATAAGCTTTTTTTGAGAAATACTAAATTTCTTTTTACATTTTGTATCTTTAGTGAGATTACTCTTACATATAAAAAGCTTTCAAAATTACTCAATGGTTTTTCATTTTGTTTTCGGTGTTATACACTGTGTCTCTTGAATTTCTGGACATAGGGAATTCCCATGTTAAAATAAACTATTGTAAATATTGGCTCCCCTAATTATTTTACAGTAAAATGTCAAATGTAAAACTTCTTAAGGAAAAAAGGCTGCTCCTTATGTTACAATTGCATTTACATTTGGTTCATCCCTTTTCGAGAAAATTAGGAAAAACTTAAGAGCTTTTTCGTAACCGGTAACGTTAATAAGCCACGTAAGTGTCAGGATAAATACAATAAGGAGCACAAATAAAATAAGTCTGTTATAAACAAGAAGATGATATTCTAAATAAACAAATTAATTATGAAAATTGGAAAATAAATAACAAACAATCATCATTTCTACTATTTGATCAAGTGTTTAAATAAATCTCCGTTTGCAGCTAAACAATATCCAAGTCGATCATAGAACTCTCGCCGAACGTTTGTACTGGGAGACTTCGTGGCTGTTTGCTAAGATTGCTTCTTTTAAGTCGATCAGACTGTTAAACGAGTTTTCACTATTGTATAATTTGCTTTTTAAATAACCCCAGAGGAAAAAGTCACAGGGAGCCAAATCAGGGGAGCGTGCTGGCCAGTTTATGGTACCACCTCGACCTATCCAACAGCCTGGAAAACGTGAAGTCTAGAAATTCACGTACGATTACACTATTGTGTGCTGGACACCCATCGTGCTGGTACCAAATGTCTTCCTCCAGGTTCAAGTCTAACAGCGCTGGGCCAATTTCTTCTTGAAGCAGCTGAAGATAACGCTCTCCAGTCAACGTACCATCAATAAAGAAAGGACCTATTAATCTATGGCCCAGTATGCCAATCCATATATTAATTGTGTTGCGATATTGACTTCTACTCTTTATTGATAAATGCAAATTTTCAGTATTCCAGTAACGAAAATTTTGGAGGTCATGAATACCATGAGTCGGTGAATAAAATACGACTTAGAAAGTTTCTATCCATGTTTGATAACTCTACTAATCTTTCGCAGAACTCCATTCTCATGAGTTTATCTTCATCAAAAATTTCCTGCTGCAAGCTATACTTGAAAGACTTGAACACTGGAGTTTGTCGCTTCAAAATTCGATGGACGGTACTGTGAGATATTCCTAAACTCCACCCAATTTGTCTCACACTTTTATTCTTATCTTCAACAACATTAAGTAACACATCCAAATCTCTGTCATTTTGCCCCAGACGTTTAATATCTTGACAATTACATGGCTTATTAACGTTACCGGTAGATTTAAATAAGTTGATAATTTTTGAAATTGTTTCTGCACTTGGAATTTGCCGGTTTTGATAACTAGCCGAGTAAAAATCTCTGATATTTCTAAGTGAATTCAATAAATTTTACTTTTTCTTCAATGGTGTAATAATTCATTTTTATAAACAAATTTTTCTTTAAAAAGTAATAATCTGTCCCAAATAAAGTTTTAATGATGAATGAATTGTTTTTCAACAATGAGTGATTTACAATGACAATTAATAATTATTGAAGATATAATTTCCAACATCGAAAACTCCATTAGATTATTACCTTTTGATGCTGCTAATGAAGTTAGATATAACACCGTTAACATATTACGTAAAACAACACCTCCAAAGAGCAACTTATCCTTTCGTCAGACGTGCTTTACTTGATCTTAAACGCAATGAAAGTATTATAATATTAAAATCAGATAAAGGTAATGCAACTGTTATATTAAATATGAACGATTATAACACTAAGATAGAACAATTGTTGGGACCAGAAACTTATCGTGAAATACCAAAAGATCCAACAAAAAAGTTTCTTTTAAAAACTAAAGAGCTGATTAAATTATCATCTATTCCTGAAGAAATAAAAAAGAAACTATCTAACTCTGAAGCTATTTCACCAAAACTATATGGTTTACCAAAAATTCATAAACCTAATATTCCTTTAAGACCTATTGTTAGTGCAATTGGTTCTCCTACATATAACCTTGCAAAACATCTTACATTGTTATTACAGCCTCATATAGGAAAAACACCCCATTACATTAAAAATTCTGCCGACTTTGTTGAAAAAATGCATAGTTTGAAAATTGAAGAGGGTGATATAATGGTTAGTTTTGATGTTATTTCACTTTTTACAAAAGTACCTCTAAAAGAAACTATTGAATACATTGATCATCTTTTTCCAAAGGACATAACCATTCTTTTTCAGCACTGTCTTACTACAACTTATTTTCAGTGGAATAGTAAATTTTATGAGCAGATTGAAGGTGTAGCAATGGGTAGTCCCCTTAGTCCTGTTATAGCTAATTTTTATATGGAAAAATTTGAAACATTAACGTTACAAAATACACCTAAAAACTTTCAGTTTGGTATAGATATGTAGATGACGCATTTGTTATTTGGAGACGTGGAGAAGAAGCACTGCATGAGTTTTGGTTTTATAAATGGTATACATCCTAGTATTCAGTTTACCATGGAAAAGAAACTAATGGAAGTTTACCATTTCTTGACATTAATATCTAAAATAATAATTCACTATCTTTTAAGGTTTACAGAAAGCCGACACACACTGATAGATACCTTCATAAATTATCCAACCACCATCCACGTCAAAAATTAGTGTAATCAAATCTTTAGTAGATCGAGCAAAACGAATTTGTGACCCTGAATTTTGAATGATGAATATAAATATTTAAGAAAATCCTTACAAGATAATGGATATTCACTTACAGATATTAATAACGTTATTACACCTTCTAGGCGTAACCTTAAAGAAAAACCAGTTCTTAATGTTGGTACTGCGTTTCTTCCTTTTATAGCTAATGTTACAAATAGAATTGAAAAAATCCTAATCAAATATGGCATTAGGACTATTTTTAAACCTACAAGAAAAATTAAAGAACATTTAAGATCACCTAAAGATGTGTCAAACCCTTTATCATCTTCCGGAGTGTATAAGTTATCTTGTTCATGTGGAAAAGTATACATCGGGACCACAAAACGTAGCTGTGATACAAGACGCAAAGAACATATGAGATTTTGTAGATTGGGTCAACCAGAGAGGTCTGCTGTGGCTGACCATGCCCTGAATAATCTAAATCATGACATTCAATTTGACAATATGCAAATATTGTCAAGACAAACTCATTATTATGTTCGTTTACAACGTGAAGCTATTGAAATATATAAACACCCTAATAATTTTAATAGACAAGAAGAAAATCTCCGTTTAAACAGGTTTTGGCATCTTATAATTTAAAAAAAGCATAATGATACGCCTTGATTTTAATTTATTTTCAACTTTTGGTATGTCTAGGTTTTTTGCTGTGTTTTTCCTAGACCTTGAAGCAAATGCTTTACCAATTATATGTTAAATTACCACAGCACTATAATTTAACATAAGTAGTTGAAATTAAATTAAAATTAAAAAATTACAAAGAACGTTCTGCATTGTGCTTTTCATTGTTAATAACACTTCCAATTATTGATAAAGATATCTCTTTGTTAGATTTAACTGGGTTATTTTATTTGATGTAATGTTTGGATTTGTGAATGCTTCTATCATTTTAAAATTGAAGTTATTCACAACTTTACACTTACATCATAACTCGATTAAATTTTGTTAAATGTGTTTTTTGGCTGGCAAATTACATTGTTACCTTTCGTCGTAGAGAGTGTTCTGGTTTGTCATCTTTGAGGCAGTTTAATAATATTTAATTTTATGACCTAGTTATTCTTTACTAAAAAAAATTTATAGGTGGCTTTATGTTTCCCAAACTGTTATACTAATAGCAGGCTTATGTCTATGTTTTAATTTTTCAAATTTGACAAAATCGTTTACTACATCTTTAACAATTTTTAACAAACATTACTACTGACGAAGATAACTGTAAGTGTTATCGAAACGTTTAGATTGTATAATTTAAAGTACACCATTAAAAAATCCCAAAAAAGATAAGTATTTTATTATTGTTAGCATTATCTGTCTAAAGCAAAGCAACCTTGACCAGTTACGAAAAAGCCCTTAAGTTTTTCCTAAATTTCTCGAAAACGGATGAACCTAATGTAAATGCAATTGTAACATAAGAAGCAGCCTTTTTTCCTTAAGAAGTTTTACATTTGACATTTTACCATAAAGTAATTAGGGGAGCCAATATTTACAATGGTTTATTTTAACATGGGAATTCCCTATGTCCATAAATTCAAGAGACACAGTGTATGAAAACATGGTGAATTAACATGTATAAATTAATATTTATTATTCATTTGAAATTCAAATATTTTTTTGTCTATAAAAATATTTTTTTATTCAAAATGAATCTTTTTTAATCCATATCTAATTTTTTGAAAAATAAAAATAAATCGAAAAAAATGAAAATTTAATTTTTATCTAGATCGAAAAAAAATCGATGTTTTTTATTTCTGCAACAATGTTGAACGTTATTTACAAATTTCAACAAATTTCAAAAATCTTAAAGCGAGAATTTGTCATTATTAGAAAATTCTATCAAATTTAAGTGTATATAAGTCGATATTATTAGAGCGATTGATATGATATAGCTACATTTATGTGTTAATGTTATAAATATAAGTCTGAATAATAAAATTTCAATATATAATTTTTAATCCGAGTGTTTTTTGTGTGATCGTAATCTCAATAACTTGAGTGAAGTGAGAGTATTGTGCATGATGGTGATTGAGAATTAGTTCGGGTGAGGTAAGGAGGTGAGTGTGTTACACATATTTACAGAAAACAAGAGCGCTACTCGTAGCAAGTTTTGACAGGTTTGACTTTGCTTTGTTTAAAGGCGGGTACAGACAGATCATACTATTTTTCTATGGAATTTAAATAAAGAAACACGAGATTTTATAACTAAGAACGGTATACCACAAAATAATGTTACGGATTTTAAAAATTCCATAAATGTTTATAATGATAAAACGAGGTTTTGCTCTAAACGTTTATTCCAACGTACTTTGAAAAACCTCGTGAATGGCTAATTTATTCAGAAAAGGATCTGTATTTTGTGCTCCATGTTTACTATTTGGTAGAAGTGGCGAAATGAACGCTTTCACTGATACGATAATTATTAGATATGTACGTGATCAGGGGGAAATTGTCGAAAGATTTCTAGAATTTATACCAAATACTGGCCATAACGCTAAAGATATTGAAGATGCTCTGTTAAAATCTCTTGAGAATAATGGTTTGGACATAATGAACTGTCGTGGTCAATCTTATGATAACGCAAGCAATATGTCAGGCTTATAGTCAGGAGTGCAGTCACGAATCAAAACGATTAATCCATTAGCAATTCTGTTCCTTGTGCTGCTCATTCCTTAAATTTAGTAGGAACTTGTGCACCTGAATCTGTAACCGAAGCAGTTGACTTTTTTTCTACTTTGCAAGAACTTTATAATTTTTTTACTGCTTCAACACATCGTTGGGAGATCTTGGTACAGCGTACAAGTTTAAGACTTAAGAGCCTTTTTCAAACTCGTTGGTCTGCCCGACATGACGCATGTTATGCGTTAGAAAAAGATTGGCCTGGAATTGCACTGGAATTTATTGCTCAAAACGGCGATGAAAAATCGACTACGTGATCTGAAGCTAGGGGATTGCAGCGAAAATTACAGCATCTAGAAACAGCAATTCTAATCATTGTTTGGAATGTTATTTTAGATCTTTTTAATGGCGCGAGTAAGAAACTTCACGATTCTCAAGCTGATTTATCATCTGTGGCACAAATGTATAGTTCTTTGGCATTCTTTCTACAAGACATGAGGGATAAACAATTTTCCGAATATGAAGAAAGAGCCAAAGCACTATCTGGAGTTCAAGATTATTATCGTTATGATACCTGTCGCAAGAAAACCAGAAAAATTCAGGCAGATGAGTTACGAATGAATGAAAGAACACCAGACTAGAAAATTTTCGTACCAATGTTTATTACCGGATTTTAGATACTTTAAGTGTACAATTGGCCGGACGTAAAAGTGTCGAAAAAATTAAAATTTTACTTTATTTCGACAATTTATCTGAAAAAGATACTAATGAATTAAAAAATCTTGCAAATAAATTAGTTAATAAGTATCCTGATGATTTGGAAGAGACTTTAGGGAATGTATGCATTCATTGTTGTCAACTCAAAGATTCCCTAGCAAATACGAAAGATGTACGTTCCGCGCAAGGAATATGCAATGTATTGCATTCACGGAATCTTCGAGATGTTTATTCGAATGTAGACATTGCTACGAACTGTTCTGGAGAAAGATCTTTTTCCTCCTTGAAAAGGGTAAAAACTTATTTACGCGCAAGTATGGGCCAAGATAGACTTAATGCTTTGGCATTACTGTCTAGCTCAGCTAGTTCAAGAAATTGATTACGACGACATAGTTAATGTTTTTGCGCAGACGAAAGCCAGAAAGAAGAGATTTACGAATTGAGCAATACATTATAGTTTAAGAAAAACGATTATTATTTATTTCGCTAGAGTTTATAAAATATTTATTTGTATTGTTTAATAATTATATTTCAATAAAATAAAAATTATATTTAAATAATAATATTAAATCAAAGGAATAGAATTTTGTCCATCAAAAAGGGCGGCGCATCAGACAGGGCCTACGGCGGCAGCAAGCCTAAATCCGCCACTGCTAGTACCTACTATACGTCAACGTCATACCTAGGAACCTAATAAATTTCTTGAAGATAATCGCATTTCTGAATTAACGTTTGTTGTGAACATTCATTTAAGGAAAAGAGAAATGAAAATTTCTGAAAAACATTTTCATATGCTGCAGCTCTTTTTTCTAGTTCCATCACAACTCGATCCAAAATAGCATAAAGTCTCAGTTCTTAATGTTTCCTTTCCAGATAAGGTAATTCCACCATCTCGGCTTTCATCTGAAAATAGTTTCCGTTTTCGACTTCGTTGCTGTTCATCTTCATATGAGCTTTTTTACCTTGTTAATAAAAGTTGTAAACATGTCTTCAAATCTTAAGGATTTTACAAACTGAATTAAAGAGGAAAAGAGCTGCTTTATATCGTCGGTATCGATAGCAATGGATTGAAGACTTTTATTGGTTTGGTAAAAACGTTCTAATAGCACTTCCCAAAATACACTCATAAAGACGTATTCGAAACGATGCAGTTGTCGTTTTAGTCCAGTTGCTTGGCTTTTCAGATAAATTGTCCATGATCTCTATTAAAGTTTGCAAATATTAATTCCAACTTTGACAGAAACTAATTTTGGCATCATGTCCTGAAGACCAACGTGTTCCATCAACTTTAGCATTATTTTTTAAGTTTACCGTCGACGGCTAGAAGCTGAGAAAAAAGTAGGTATATAATTGTTGCAAAGCATGGAAAAATGTAACAGCTTTTTTAACGTATCCCCCTACACACACCCCTACTAAATTCAAAGAGTGTGCTGCGCAAGGAAGACGTAAGCAAGTGGATTACGTTTCGTAATGCAAGCATGCAAGCCCCTGACATGTTACTAGCGTTATCTACGACAATTTATTAATTCTATGTTAAGATCCTCCAATTTTGATAATAACGCATTTTATATTTGTTCTGATTTAAAACCCACGTTCGGCACAAATCCAATGAACCGCTGAACAGGTTTTCCGTTTATCTGAACCTATCGTATAATGATGGATAATTGGTGGATTCCCAAACTTTTCTACGCTTCCCCTAAAGCTAAACTTCTAGATGACAACTTTTTTGCTACAGCAACTACCCTTTACAACACATTTTTCCAATACTCAGTTTGACTTTTAATTTGCTCACAAGGTAATGAGTCTATGCTGTCTCTACCAGCACTATTTTTTCTATGTAATAATAAAATTTGATATTTGGAGGAACCCAGGCCTCCAGAGGAGATACCTCTGGAGGCCTGGGTTCCTCCTGGAGATAACGACAACAGCGTCACAGGTCCGGGGATCTCAGTGGAGACGTCGATTTCCAGGAGTCTTTGGCGGTGGTCGGACTGGTGCTGCTGTAATCAGATATTAAGTGGAAAACGGACCGCGAAACACGAAAAAAAATCTGAGTTTGGATTTAAACAGCTAATAACAAAAAATTAACTCGGTGTTGCAAAACGGAGGGAGGAAAACCTTATTGATTAATAGAAAAATGAAACCGATGGTATATAAGATAATTTTATAATTAAACGGTTATGAATAAAACAACTTCGTATAGCGTAACAAAATTACTCACGAAATCAAAAATAAATGTAATTTGTTAATAAAAAAAAATAAACCAAAGTTCACCAAATGGCTAATAAAAAAACCAGCCACTGCCTAATCGAAATGATTTCCTCTGTACCCAATCCTACCGTAACATAGATAGAATTATCAGCTAACTGGAGCGAACTGCGAATTCTTTTTGCAATCTTCCCCTGGCGTGAGTATTGCTTTAAACGGTCTTCCTCTTCAAACATCTCTCTTTCCATAACTGAAGTGATATTGATGGGTATGTAGTTATACATTTCCAAAAAACATAATCGTGTAGGTCATGCCCGTTCCCAATCCTGGTTTAATAGAGCTTGCACTGATGCATTATCGCAAAAGCATAAACTATACCTTATGGAAATCAAACAAATCTGTCGAAAATCACGCCGACTATATTGCCGCAAGGAATAGTTACAAAAGCATCATCACCAATGCCAAAAAGATGTTTGAAGAACGTAAATGCAAAGAATTAGTCCCATGTCCTTTGGGTGGTCGCACATTTTGGTCATTAACTAAAGCTATCAGTAAAAACTTTAGTACATCTTCCTTTCCTCCCATGACGTCTCGCGACGGAGCTGTAGTAGCTGATCCTGCTGAAAAAGCCAACCTCTTTGTCGATTACTTTGCATCAAATTCACGTCTCAATGATTCTGGTAAAACTGTGCCGTCGCCCAAATCTACCCCATACGCTATTAAACCAACCCACTTTCGTTACAAGCTCATGGAATCAATTATCAATAAACTTGACCCAAACAAGTCGACTGGCCCTGACGGTATTCCAGCTATCGTCCATAAAAAATGCTACCCCGAGCTAGTACCTGTATTGTCCAAACTCTTTTCGATCTCCATGTCATCTGGAGAATTTCCCTCATCGTGGAAGTTAGCAAATGTCCAAAGAGGGCAACAAAACCGATCCCTCAAACTATCGACCAATAGCTATCACTTCCATTCTGTCGAAAATCGTGGAGAAAGCCATCAACCACCAACTACTTTCGTTTCTCGAGTCCAATAAGCTCTTAAACGACCACCAGTATGGGTTCAGACAGAGTCGTTCAACGGGTGATCTTCTTTCATATGTCCCCCAAGTTTGGAATAACACATTAGAGAGGTCCGATGAAACAGTAGTAGTAGCTTTAGATATTTGAAAAGCTTTTCACCAGGTTTGGCACAAGTGCCTACTTGCCAAGCTCACTTCGTTCGGCTTATCCGATTCGTTCATCAATTGAATATCCAGCTTTCTTGACAAAAGACGTATACGCGTTGCCGTCGATGGTTTCTTTTCGAAAGAAACTACTATTAACGCGGGAGTACCGCAAGGATCAGTGATAGCTCACACACTCTTCTTGCTGTACATAAATGACCTCATTTCCTCAACAACTAACCCGATCCATTGCTTTGTGGATGACAGCACTCTACATTGTAGTTCTTCTCAGTTTTCCCACAACAATAAGTCTAGACAAGACGTAAAGGTGAAAATGGCAGCCTCAATCAACAGTGACTTAGAACGTGTCCTTGAATGGGGAAGGAATAATCTACTCACGTTCAACGCCGACAAAACGCTGTGTTGCCAAGAAAGACCGATGATTTCCTGCTGTAAATATGAATGGCTTAGAACTCAAGTTTTCAAACTCTATTTCTATGTTAGGGATGTCCGTATCATCGAACCTTTCATGGGTTGACCACATTTTCTCAGCCAGAAAAACAGCTTTTTTTTTTTATGATTGTGGATCTGAACAGGTTAAATAAGGCCTATCGTGCTAAAGCACTCAGGAACACTTAGGAGGATGGATAGAGGGATAATGAATTGCCAATAGATGCCTATTAACAGCTACCTTAAATTTTCTCATATCATAAGTGAGAGGAAAACAGGAACTAGGGAGATCATTCCAGAGTTTAGAAGCCGTGTAGAAAAATGTGGATTGCGCCCGTTTGGTACGACAAGCGGAGATTTGTACTGCATACTGATGATGTGAATGAGCGAACCGAGTGTTTCTCGCAAAGATAGCCGGAGATGGTATCAAAGAATGTAATTCACCAGCACAATAGCCGTTGTAATAACGATAATACAAAGAAAGAACTGAAACCATCCTTCTATGCTCAAGGGACTGTATGTGAGAAGTTAAGGACGGGTCATTTATAAGCCTAATCGCTCTCTTTTGAATACGATCAACGATATCGAGAGCGTACTGGGGAGCACTAACCCAAAGGTGAGAATTATATTCCAGATGAGGCCGAATTTGGGCCTTATACAGCAGAAGGAGTTGTCGAGAGATAAAGTACTGCTTAGATCTGTACAAAAAGCCTATTTTACGAGCAGCTGTTTTGGTAGCTGACAGAAGATGGTCAACCCATGAGAGATTTGAAGATACAGTCATACCCAACAGAGTAATAGAGTCTGAAAACTTAAGAACTGAGCCATTCATACTTACAACAGGAAAAGATCGATTTTTTTTTGGCGGACATAAGACAACACTGAGTTTTGTTAGCATTAAATTTAACTAGATTATTGCTTCCCATTCGAGAATACGTTGAATGTCTTTGTTGATTGAATTTGCCATTTCAGCTTTAATTTCTTGATTTGATATAGAAGGTGGATTATCACTATGAGTAGACTGAGATGAACTACAGTGAAGAGTGCTATCGTCAGCAAAGCAATGGATGGGGTTAGTTGTTGAAGAAATAAGGTCGTTTATGTACAGCAGAAAAAGTGTAGGCGCTATAACGGATCCCTGTGTTACGCCCGCGTTAATGCTAACTTCTTTTGAAAAAAAGCCATCAACTACGACACGTATTCGTCTTTTATCAAGGAAACTAGAAACCCAGTTGATGAGCGTATCATTTAACCCAAACGAGGTGAGTTTGGCAAGTAAACACTTATGCCAAACTTGGTCAAATGCCTTTGAGATATCTAAAGCGACTACAACTGTTTCACCGGACTGCTCTACTGTATTGTTCCAAACTTGGGTCACATATGAAAGAAATTCGCCTGTTGAACGACTTTGCCTAAACCCATATTGGTGGTCACTAAGGAGTTTGTTAGTTTCAAGGAACGTGAGCAGTTGCTGATTGATGGCTTTTTCCATGATTTTAGACAAAATGGAAGTGATGGCTGCCCGTAAATTGGGCTTTCTATACAGATCTAAATAGTACTTCACATCGCAACAATTTATTTTACTGTATAAGGCTCAAATTCGACCTCACACAATTCCCACCTCTGGGTCAGTGCTCCCCAATACGCCCTTGATATGGTAAACCGCATCCAAAAAAGAGCTATCAGGCTTAATGACCCGCCTCTGACTTCTGACGTACAGCCTCTTGAGCATAGAAGAATAGTTTCGGTTCTTTCCTTGTTCTATCGTTATTACCATGGCAAGTGTACCTCCGAAATACAATCCTTAATACCTTCGCAGGCCATCTTCCCTAGGAACACTCAGTTTGCCCATTCATACAACAATTACGCACTCAAAATTCCATCGTGTCACACTAAACGGGCTCATTCTACATTTTTTCACACGGCGACCAAGTTGTGGAATGCACTCCCAGTTCCTGTTTTCCTCCAAATTTTGACTTGGTCAGTTTAAGCAGCCAAACAATATCCCTAAACCCTCTTTAGCACGTTAGGCAAATCTTAGCCTGTTCGGGAATACTATAAGTAAAAAAAAAAAACAAACTGGCGGAAATTTACTTAATATGCTGAATTGTTGCAATAAACAATAGTTGATAAAATTGATTGGCAGGGAATATTTGCAAACGTAATTTTAACTAAACTAAAAGTGTTGATATGATTATAATAATTAACAGGTGTGTTATTAATTGTACGGTAATAACAAGACATACCTGTAATGGAAAGCGGTGGCAAAGTCAAAAACGGTGCTATTGTATGTACTATAATTTAAGCAAACTCCGGTCACTATCAGAGACCAACAACTTGTACTATGTTATTACATTAATACTGTATGAATGTCAACTGCAATAAAATGATATCACGTTTATGAAATTGATACTGAAACTTCACTTTGAACATGGAATATTTGGTTGGTTAATGGCAAATTATTATATTTAAAGTTTAAAAATCTAAATTTATATAATATAATGACAATCAGTTAATAAATTATTACATTTTACATTTCAATTAATAAAACTATATGTATACTATCGTATAAAATTTATTCAATCAATTTATTTTAAAAATTAAAGATACCGGGCGTTCAAATATATCTGAATTTTTTTATTAGGTGACAGATGGCGGTTGGAAAAGGTATTTTTTGTACCGCAAATTATGTTTCGTTACAAGACGACTGAATAAACGATAACGGCACACTTTGATGTTTACCGCGTTGGTTATTTTTAGCATACCGATAGTTTCTTATCGAGTATGCGAGCGCGTTACAATAGTGTAACAAATTGTAATTGTAAGACAACGAAAGGTACAACGTACAACTGAAATCAGAATCCGGAATATAATATACCTACTGAATCGAAATGAAAAAGAGATCTTTAACTAAAGAAACTTAATGTGTTCGAATTAATAAAATAAAAATATTAACTATCCAGGGTACCTCCTCAACACATGGTTGAGACGTCGACACTGTATCGTCTCAATGCAAACTTGCGGCAGTCTACAGTCGGTTGTTTGGTAGGACGCTATTCACGTCTGAAACCAAACCCAAACAAAAAAAAAACAGCTCGGTACTGGCCGCTGTGTTTTAAACATAAACCAAATGTATTTCAATTCAATAAAATTGTCAAATTGTTTTGGGAAGGTTTATACGTGTATGTATCCTATAGCATGTTTAAAGTGTTAGAAAATGTTACTATAAAGATAAAAAATTAACAAGATTTTGATTTAAAGTTTTATTTACAACAATTAATTTTACTTGATTTAAATTCTTTGTCATCTATAAATGTTGGCGCCCCCTAAAACTTGGCGCTTTACGTACGTGCGTAATTTGCGTAATGCAAAACGCAGCACTGACTATAAGAGACATATGAGAAATATTAAAGAAATTTCCAACAGTATCTTCAAAATTACATTTCACAACTTTTAAAATATCCTAACTGGAACTCCACATTTTATTTTTAATTAATGAAAACACCAGCACTGTTTCTACATTCGTACCAGGCAAACAAATAGTCAGTGTATTTTTGCAAAGAACAGTTTAAAATTTATCTCCCTATCTTAAACTAGGCGATACTTTTTAGTGGTTCTATTTTTTAACTGGTATACGAGGGTCACTCTACAATGTGATCTAAACAGTTTGATCGATAGGCAAAATATTATTATAATAATTTAATATTAGTCAAGTTAAGTTACTTTGGTATGTGTGAATCCTTGTGATATTTCGGGCTCACATCCATTAATATAAGTAATTTAACTGTAATTTAATTATATTTAGAATTTAAATCAGTTCTACATACATAAAGACAACATTTACGTCGATTAGAGCTTGTATCTCGATAGCTCATTTGGTTAGAGCGTTACTCTAGCAAGTAAATGTCGTAGGTTCAAATCCTACTCGAGGTAAGCTTTTTATTTATGCATTTAATAAAATTAATAATAATTTTTAAGCAATACTTTGTTAATATAAGTAATATAAGTATCACGTAAACCTAAATATGCACTAGACAGATTCTACCAGTGGCGTACCGATTAGTGGTAAATGTCCGATAATTGAAATTTTCTTAATAAAATGAAATTCTGATTAAGCCACTCAGAAACAATTCTAGCACGATAAGCTGGACAGCTATCATGCTGATTCCACGTACGAACTCTTAAATCCAATGGCAGTTCCTCAAGAAATTCCTGTAGATTGTTTTGCAAAAAAATTCAAATATATTATACCATTTAAATCTTGCCTAAAAATATGACCCAGCAACCTCCCGTTGTATGTACATACCACACCAAACGTGCTTCTTTTTGTATTGCACTTCCAAAGACCTATTGCTTTTAAATCCTGCCAAAATACGACGTGCCCTTGGAGCACTTATAGGATTGTTAGAATTTCGTTGGTTAAAGATACCAATCGCTTTATTGACACTTTTTTCAACTAACCAATGCCTACAAGCTGGCATTTTCGCAATTACCTAATTATGAATTTGACACTTACGTAACTTTGAAGCTTTTATCAAATAAAAATCAAATATCATGGTATATAAAAAAAAAATTGTTGAAAATAACAATAAACCTTTTATTTTACTAATAAATAGATTTTTGTTGCGAAAAATATTATTTGAGTTTTACAAATAAGGTGATTTAAACAAATCCTGTTTGTTCAAAGCCCGATCCAAAAAATTATTTTATGAAATAATAGCAGTGAATGCTCTAAAAAGTATTTGATCGACGTCAATTGTGTTATTTCTTCATTTCTCATTTAAATGTTATTTGTTACGTAGCATATCCTGAATTTTTCAATTCATTCTCACCAAATAGTTTGTAATATTTAAAAAAAAAGATGAAATAAAGGTGTGTTGTGGTTATTAATTCACCCCAATTATTATTTATACTTCTAATGTCAACTAGAAGATTTTGAGCCTTTTAGTCAGTCGGAGATTAAATGGGCCCGGTTCTTAAAATTTTGATTTGCTTTAATTTAAAACTAATTGTGATTAGATATGTTCGTTTTCCAACATTGATGTAGCCTCAGCCTGTAAATAAATGTTTAAAAATCTCGGACGCCAACTTATTTTATGGAAAACAAGTAAACCTTAAATGTAATAAATTTAAAACTAAAAACAATAATAAGGTTTACTATGTATATATATATATATATATATATATATATATATATATATATCAAGTTATAAAGTAGAAAATCTAAATACTAATGTTAGTAAATCTGGATTAACTTAAAAATTAATTATGAATTAATGCTTAGAAATGAAATACCTGCAGTACGTTTACATTTTGGTTGTCACTGTTACTGATAACTCAAAGCTGCTGAATACACGCTTTCCAAATTTGATTGCGCAATAATTCTAGAAATGGAAATATAACAGGGTTTGGTACGAAATACGTAAATTCCTTTAGAAAGCAGCCAAACTTGGTTGATTTAAACGGGTTAAGGTACCATTTGTTTATAATTCTTCTGCATAGCAACAAACTTTTACTGCGTCATCCTCGATCAATTGAAACGTATAGCGTACAATTAACGGCAAACTTAGTTGTACAATGAAAATACGCCAAAAGGAAAAGTTACCGTAAAAATTAAAGTGCCTAAAAAAGGTAAACATCTCAAACAATGTAAAATAGGTTCAAATAGCTCTTACTGTAAAAACTATACAGCACTTTTCAACAAAATATTTAAGAGAACAAAATGGATGCTCTTCTCGCTTTTAATCATCTACCAAAAACGATGCTAATGAAATCATTGCGCATGACCTGCCCGAACCGTAAGTGCAAACAGTA
The DNA here is from genome assembly GCA_036346205.1 of Vesta saturnalis. Lineage (NCBI taxonomy): Eukaryota > Metazoa > Arthropoda > Insecta > Coleoptera > Lampyridae > Vesta > Vesta saturnalis. The sequence goes on from JARFJB010001570.1 coordinate 785,430, forward strand.
CGAAAATAATTTTAATGCATATTTTCAGCCAATAAGGTATGCAATTTACATGACACGAAAATGAACGAAGTTGCCTACATTATTGCAAATTTCAACATAACATAAAAAGTTTGTTACAAATTAGGCTAGTACACTTTAATTCAATTTTAAACCGAAAATTGAAATAAATTAATGGTCCCATAAACGGCACCCCTAAATAACAAAAATTTGCAACTTCTCGATGTGTCGTCCAAACTTCATACCTGGGTATGTCAATCAAAAATAAGCAACTATTTCCTATAACCATTTTTATGTCTTGCAAAATAAGGGCATTTTATTGAGAAACTTTCAATTATCATTTACCGCTAATCGGTACGCCACTGTGTAACGCGCAAATACTTGGCTATCGTTACCTTAATTTAAGTTTTGAATTTGTGTTATTGATTAATATATTTACATTATATTGGTATGTTTTCTCTTTCAATAATTAAATTTTGGTATATTTCGATATTTTATCTTTAGTGTACATAATTACGAACGTCCCTGTACATAGTTATATTGTTTATAAGATCTATTTTGGCCACCCCAATTTAGTTTTGTGCGCAACTGAACGCGAATTGACTGCATTTCCGTTTCTTCTACCGTTCCGTTTAGTATGCTTTTAAGTTTTGCTTCCCTTGTATAAGGTATTTAATGGCTTTTAATTACATTTTTGTATATATTATATTTAATAGGGAACAAACAAATAGGGAACAAGAGTATGCCCCTACATCTTGGGAAACCGATTGTGTTAAGGAGAAGCTCTTATGTTAATGAATTTCGTATCGTTGCAAAAGTGTGGCCTATGACGTCACGAAGAAAAAATGCACAAAATGGCGTACATGATAATGCAATTTCGTGTTCACGAATTATAAATGGATACCTTCGTTTTTTATCAATAACGCATGTTGTGTACATATATTCGTTTTCGTCGTCTAATGCCAGCTTTCGTCGTTCGAAGCCTTCTTTTGTAGTTTGAACTACATTTCCATTATTTGTACATTGCAGACAAATGCAAATTACCGTACTTTACCGTATGTTTATCTTTTGAGTAGGAAATGAATTCTCATACTGCAGTTCGTTTTAAGTCGAAGTTAATATACTTATTTTGGGTACACGTAAGTACGTATTCTTTTAATACGTTTAAAGAAATAACAAATCGGTATAGTGATGTTTTGTTACTGTTATAATACAAAGTAACAGCTGATTTCTGTTTCTAAGATAAAAACATTTGAGTTCATAACCTAGTATCTTTAATATTTATTGGCATAGGTCAAGTACCTATACGTTTTGTTATTAAATACAGTGTCGATCATATTCCATTTTGAATTTTAAGTAAAAATAGATTATATGCTAGTATAGTTATGTGATTTAGTAATTATTTAATATCGTAAAGCTTTACGAGAAATATCGTTTTAGTTATTTTATGCTGAAATTAACCAGACATTTTGTTTTCTTAAATATACATATAAATGCAGCTGTTTAGTGTTATTCAGATTACCTATGTTATTAACGTACAACTTTCTCAATTTTTGTTGTATTTTAAACCTATAAAATTGACTATCGTCCAACCAGAAAAAACAAACAAATGCTTTACTGATTATATCTATGGACACATCTCTGCCTCCCTCACACCTGAAAATAAATGAGTTCTCAACTATTTGCACCTTGCTGAGCTAGACCATTGTGCAATTTACCTTTTTAATATTCAAATCATTACCCCATAACTTTTTATTTCTTATAACTGGTAGAATTTGTCTAGTGTGTATTTAGTTTTACGTGATGCACCAACTTTTATCTAGAATTAAATTTTTTGAGTTTTGCTTATCGATCAAACTCTGGATCACACTGTATATATAAGAGAACAAGGCCTATTTGGCACTTTGTAAGACGTTTAGACCACTAACCTTATTACCTATTATTTCGTACCGTACTGTATAACCATAACTGCCGCGATTGTTTTCCAAAATACAAGTAAACGGTGTCCTTATTAACGCTGAGATGGAATATGACAAAAGAATTAGACCTTCCTATTTAAATTTTTTGATATCAATATTAGAAATATTTTTCGAGCACCTTGTATAAATCGTTTACTAAAAGATGTCATGTTTTTATTTGTTACGTCTGCTAGAGTAAATTTTTTTCCAAAAATTTTAGATAGTTTGAAAACCATGGAAATTGGGCATATGACACGTTATACGAAATATTTTTTTCTCTGTAGAATCCAAACGTCCATTAAAAAATAGGCAGTTTTATTTAAATTAAGCGAGTTAGGACCAATTTTAAAATATTTATTGGTTTTTTGGTTTGTCGTGGGACACCCTCTGTAGATTCGTAGGTATTAACGTAGAGCCAGTGGAAAAGAACATACATTGCCGTGCGTTAACAAATGAATGAAAAAATACTCATCCGCTGGCATCAATTTTTAACCATTTATAGACTACTGGATTTAAACGTTCTCTTAAAGCTAATTAAATTTTTTGTTTTAGGTGAGTACGACATTCTATTATTATCTTTATCACCCAGGCTTGGTAAGTAGGTACCCTTTCTCTTTATCATAATTCATTTTTATTGCTATTTTTTTAATTTATGGGATTTAGTAAATATAACGCAAGAAAGGCGTTTCGAAAAACTTACATCAAGAAACTTTGCTTATGTTGATTTTTTCTTTAATACGAGCCTAATCGAATCACGTTTTGAGACTGCAAAACAAATTTGAATTCTTATATTACAGTGACAGACGCCTCTCCGCTGTTCAAATTTTTTTTGTGGGTTTTCCATTTTATGCGCAATTGCGAAAATCGATTAAATCGTATTTTACACAGATGTAATGAACAACTTTTTGTTATTTCCATATCGACCAAGCACATCTACGTGATCAAAGCGTGTATATATTAAACTATTCTTGTAATATAATCCAAATTGAAATTTGAGAATAAGAAGAGCCTCTATTAAGATTATATCATTGATAAAGTATTTTGATTTTAATGTTTAAGCTGTTACGTGCCAAATACAATAAGTAAGTAGCTTATTTCGTGTGGGCCGGGGTTCTTACTTACAAACTATTTGGTAAATTACTCCTTGCTTCACAAAAATGTAAAAATTCGGTAAAATAAACGTCAAACTGTCGCCACCTGCTTGAAAGCTTTTACAGAAAATAGTAATGATTAAGATTTAAAACTCTTTACCAAAAGTAGGAAAGTAAACCAATCACTCGGGTTTAACCTGAAAATTGCCTTCAAAAATAGCATAAAGCTCTATAGAATTTACAAAAAAGCTTTAGCTTTCTAAATAAATCCGCCCTATAGGCGATAATTTTTTTCTGAAAAATGTATTACTAATTAATATCTCCACTTTACGTTAACTCTAACCTTATTTCCAAAGTATGAAAGCTTAGTTGTCCAATTTGAAAATTGATAATCATTATCAAATATTAATATATTGATTTACATATTCGTGAAAATTATTATAATGCTCAAAATACTTCACGACCATTGATTCAGCAATGTCTTGCTGAAATTTAGTACAAAATATGTGCATACATACATCAGCATAGAATTATTTTTTACAGAAGTGTCTCCAAAAATAAATAAATTAATTAAAATAATCGAGATTAAATAAATAAAATCGCAATTTAATAAATTTACAATTCGAATTTGTGTGGATCCACATTTAGCTACAATTTCCATAACCAGGTGTTATTGTTTTTGTATGTAAGTTTCACTTTTAAGGTTTGTTAGTAATTGACTTAAGTGAAACCCAAAACATCTGCACAATTTTTTTGGTAGTGATAAATTTTTAATTAATGAGTCACTTCATATTTATTATTAATTTAGAACGTCACATGATGTGACATAACGTAACGTATCATAACATTGTAATATAACAACATTATTATAATATAACTAAAAATACTTCTTTCGCGGAATCCATGATATTTATTAACAACGTTATCGTTTCTATCGATAAATTCCCACTGTACAGCATAGAATAAACGATAAAAATGTCAGTTTTCCTTTTTTTTTGTATTTAAGTCCTCAATATAGTTATTTATTTATAAAAAATATATTCTCGGTGCTCTCAACAAATGAGATATATTTTTCGTTTTGTTAAAACAATATTCACTTATTTTGAACATTTATTTAAATATAATTTAAAAAAAAAATGCATTTCATGATTAACGAATCAACAATACTCATTCGCGTATTTTGGTAAAAATAAATGTACTAAACATTCGTTATCATATATATCTTTAATAACTCAATTAATGGTTACCGTCAGCAGTCATGTGAGTAAATTATGTTGTTTTTTTAATAAATTAAATATTTCATGCATGAATTTCACAGTTAAAAATTTGAATAGCATTCCAGCTACTGTATTTGGTGTACTCTATTAAAAATCTAAATTGCTACAGTCGGTTCACGATTACTCTCCTGGTAAAATTTTATATTCAGAGCCAACAAAGGCTTATTTTATATACGATGCGTACTTCATTAAAATTAGGAAACACGCTCACTACTATTGTTTAATCATTATTTTGGATTCAAATAAATTTAATGAGCATATTTAGACGAATTTTTGGAAATTTAAACTGAATATTATCAATTTTATTACTCAAATTGAATTAGTAGTTTGCCAAGTGGACACTTCTACGGTCATTCAGAATGTTTAACATTTCGCGCAAGACTTCTGTCATAAGTGTGAGATTTTTTGGGTTTTATAATAGGTGTGTTTGTATGACGCTTTTAGATTGATTTATTTTAAATTTAGAAGAATAGAGAAAAAATTCAGCGCTTGTTTTGTAGGTTGACTTAAAAATCTAAGAATTGTTTGTTTATGTAAAATTTATAATGAGCTTTTATATTGCTGTATATATAGGCTTATACTGGGATCAGCAGTATGAATTGCGATTTGTACAATGTTTTTTTTTATTTTATCCATTGATGTGGACGTTGGTGTCTTAACATTTAAGAATTTTTATGCATCTCGCCCTTACTTATCGTCAAGAGAGAGAATGTGAAGATTTTAGTTTAGTTGTGTATTAAATTACAGAAGTGTTGAATTTTGAAGGACGCGAGTCGGTTATCGATTTCTGCGTTTCTTGTTTGGGTGCATGAGGTTAAAGTAAGAGATGAAGCATCAATCTGTGGTATCGCTTATATGTCTGTTTTTTATGAGGAGTTCGTTATTCGTACTTAGTCAGTCGATGTATAGATTTTGGGCGTCGAAGTTCAGATTTTGAGAGTGGAAGTCGAAAGTGAAAGATCTGTAGATGAGAGGCCTGCAGACCTAAGGGCCGGGGTTAGTGATGTACCAGAAGGTGTTTGTAGTAAGTGTAGTGGATTGGATACAGAAAAAGGTGTCGGCATAGTAATTTTTGTCGGGACTTTGTTTAAAGCGCTTCACAAAATGCGAATTTTTGATGTATTTACGACATTAACAACCCGTTATTATTGTACAGTATGAAGAGTGAATTTTGGAAATAGTGGAGTATTCTTATGTATCCTAAACAGGTGAGAGTTCCATGTAGGCGCTTCCGCAAACCTGTATTGTGTTTAAGAAGGTAATTGAACTATAAAAATCTCGGGACTATGCTATGTAAATTTTATTTTATGGCGGGAGAAGTAATTGTCATATATGTGGCGTGTTAAAGTACATTAACATTAATGATACTGATAATTATGTCGTACTGGAATTTCGTGCAATAATAGGACTTTCTTGTTTTGAATTTAAGCAACGTATTCGCCAAAATAAGCAGTACTGAAAACAACAATTTTATTATTTTTTTTAATTTTTATAATTTAAATGTTTAAAATCAGTACCATTACAGCGTAGATAAGATTCATAGCGATTGTGCAAATTATTGAACATATTCATAAATAGTGGTTGACGTAGTTGTTGGAAATAACTTATTATTGTTTCCCGTAGCTTTGCAATATCCATTGTTGCATCATCATATCTTTCATCATACCCCTTATGTATCCATCAGGTGGCGTAAGGTCAGGTTACCTTTCACATTGGTAATTGAAGTCCGTTTCACGAGAAATTATTCAGGTTTCAAAGTGTTTGCGGAGAAGTTTACCTGTATGGCTTGTGGCGCCATCCTGTTGAAGCCATTGCTTGTTCATCTGTAAATTTCGTGCGCGGCAAAAAATCTCTCACAAAAGGTATGATGAAGTATTTTTCTTTGGGTTCCTTAATCGCTTGATTTACTCTATTTCGGGTGTCTTTACACGTGTTATAATCCTGCGGTGTCTATAATTTTCTATATCTTGTGTATTCTTTTCGTTTTACATTGGCCAATTCTTTTACTTTCTTCTGTGAACCAGGGTTTGTAATTTCTTTTACCATTTATATAAATTTTTCTTGTTCATATCGCTTCAGTTGTACTTGATATTATGTTGTATTTGATTTCTTCCCATGTCCAGTTTACGTTTTCTTGTTCTACTGTATTATTGTTGGCTATTTTTTCTTTCAGTCTTTGTTGGTATAATGTTATCGTGCTTGAATTTCCAAAGGATTCGATGTTGAATTTAGTTATGCATTCTGCGGGTTTCTGTTTTTTATAGTTGATTTGGTGGCGGTACTTGCATAGTATGTAGTGGTTCTTTTTGTTCTCCCTACTGTTGGGGGCTATTTTGTAGTTGGGTGTTATTTCGTGATGGGCCTCTATAAGGTTTGGGTTCAATTTCAATCTTTTACAATTTTGAACTTATTGAGTAAAATTTTATATTGTTTTTCTGAAAATGTGAAATAATTCAACGTCAACTAAAGTGATTTTAATTTATAAAGATAACATTCATTAACTAAACTTTATTTTTATTGTTATCAGATTTCTGTTTGTGTAAATGAACTTTAATAATTACTCAACAAATTCCTTTCTCCTTTTTATCGGGACACTCCAGCTAGCTTGAATATGGGTTAAATGGCTATCGTTATCATTCATCAAAATTATCCTCAGTCTGATGTATTAATTACCTGTACTTGGCAATTAATTGAACTTGATTTCGTCAGTATTTACACTTGCAGTGTTTGTATAAGCTTTTAAGATTTGTAACAGTCAATAATAAAAATGAATCAAAAGTGATAATATTTAATTAAGTCAAATTCTAAATGCAGATTGTTTTGTTTACAACATTACATAAAAATGATTTTAATTCTGTGTCAGTATTCTTAACGCTAACATGCAACAACAATCCTTTACAGATGATCAACGAAATACACTTTCGTTCAGCATTTGTATCCAAACATAAATTTTAGAATAAATAAAACATCAATTTTCGTTTATTTGTACTATCAAATGGTCTTACTTGTTATCACTTTCTTGAACAGCAGATGATGTAATGCTTGCCTTCCATGGACCGGAAAGGAGGCCTCATATGGGTTTTATAGACTGCTGGAGCTTCGCTCTCTTTGTTCCTTTTCGCTATCTTCTTTGGATCTTTGTTGAGGATCAATACTATTCTAATTTTCTTTCTTCAATTAATGATTTTAGTCAATAATCGCCCGGTATATTTACACTACAGTTTTTACTTAATTGTTCAGTTTTAACTACAAATAGCCCGCGCAACAAAATGCAAGCTATTTACAAACCGCGAATGCTCCTTTTTTATACATCAATAAATTAATAAAATAAGTTATTGTTCTTTGTTACGTGCACAAAAGTATTATGGTAGAAAAGGAGAAATTGTGCGGTAACACGAATTAAGAAGTAAACCGGAAGCTCAGTCAGTCGGTTGGGCACTTGGATGCGTGGGCGGTTTGGCGTAGGAAAGTACACAGAGAGATTAAAAGGGCACCACTTGATCTAAACTTTTGTATCGCCCCTGGATCAAGAAAAGCGCTACGGTACAAGGAGAGAGACGTTACAATTAAAATAAACGCTGGACTAAGTCCAACCAGGTAAAAGGTCTGGCTAGGAATTTTGATCCTAGGCCACAGGACTAGAGAAACAACTGACGATGGTTTAACACCAACTTGTTTAATGTGAATTTTTCTATTCGTATGTTAACAAAAAAAAATTATTATATTGAGAGAAATTAAACAAACTAGAATAAATCTGACCCAAATGGTCTAGTAGTAACCCACTTACCTTTCTGGAAAGTGCTAAACCTATAATTTAAAAAATATTGAACAACTTATAATACGTCAAAATAAAAAATATACAAGGTTCGACATCTAATATTTACCCTAAAAATAAAACAACAAAACATAAGTACCAAGTTAAACAAGTAACTCTAAACCGAAGTCTTAGGAGGAGCTCTCCTTAAAACTGGTATTTCAGTTTTAAATCAACCCAAACACACTTTACAACCCAAAATATAAACTAAAACTTCCACTAGATGTCTACCCTTGCTTCTTTGTAACCGCAACAAAATTAAATTTACTTACAATTAGCAGTATAGATAAAGCAAACATAATACATACAGGTTCAGAAAGGCTGAGTTTGTCACTAGCTTTATAAGTGTAAAACATAAATTTAAATAAGCAAAAAGGAAAATCTTAAGCAATAGTTTTAGACATGTGGCTGAAGGCCCTAATAAAAAAAAATGCAATAGCTTCCTTATTAAGATAGCGTTTGTAGCTTAAACAATTTTAAGTGAAATGCAACACATGCATTAACCTAAATAAGCATAACATTTATGAAATTCTTATAGGAGCAATCCCCTAAACAAGCAATCTGAATTTTATGTACCGAAACGTTACTATAGTTTGGGACGCACTCTGTACAAGGGCGACCCTATATGCCAAGTCCAAAGTACATATTCAAAACAGCTGATGGCTTGAACTGCAAGTACACAGACATAAAACTATTAAAGCAAATTTTGAATTTTGTTAACTGTAAGACTAAATACATATAAAAGTAATCAAAAATTTAAGTTAAGGGTTAACAGTTAACAAACCAATGACATGTGTAAGTAAGCCAACTCGAATTTCCACTTAAACTTAACTAACGTTTGTGGTTAGAAGTACATAACCTCGTTCCATATAATCCTCATAAGAGGTTCATCAAAACGGTTACAGGCATTAAATTTTCCAAAAGGGATAAACGTAGAAGTACAATGGTAATTCGTGATAATAGTTAGTTGTTCTCAGAGTAATTTCAGCAATTGTGTATGTAACGAGAGCCTCGTCGTGCAGAATTAGTTATTAAAATGCTCTCACCGGGTGATGTACGTGTGTGTATTACTTAGCTGAATGTGTTACCAGATATAATTTATGTGTTTTAGTCAAACGGATGATACCATGTGAAGAGGTACCCATAAAATGTTTTATGCTTTCGGAGAGCAGTTGTATGTTATTTCATAACTCGGAGAATCGTTAGCCTACTGTACTGGTAGTATCGGTCAATAATATCTTGAGAACGGAAGAAACGATAAAATCCAATAAGACGAAAAGAACCTATATAAACCAATTGTGTTAGAAAATGAGTTGATACGAATTTTTCTTTTAAAATGTTTGTTATTTTGCAGTATTTCAATATGTATTTATTGATTTTAAATTATTAATGTAACGAAAGAAAGTGGTTTAACATACCTCTTGATTCGAAGCGAAATGTGTGTTAGAAACTAATTAGAACCGTAAAATACGATCACTAACCAAATTTAGTACAATTAGATGTATAGAAAGCCAAATCTAGTATCAAAACTGTTAATTTTTAAGTAATATTACAATAAAAATTATAAAATCTTCTCTATATATCATGTTAGTGTTCTAACGACGCAGCAATTTTCTTAAAATGGCGTTCCCCCTTATCAAAAAGAACCAAAAAAGAAGACGTGATTTTCTTCAACAAATTAGAAATTTTTAAAACTACCACATGTTACAATTTATTTGAAAAAGCAAAAGTGTAATGTACACTGTTGCCAAACTTACTAATATTGAAGTTAAAGTATAGGATGTTGCGAAACCAATAAGCGTAAAAATTTCAACTCGTTCAAAAATTTTCTTATACAAAAGTTACACGTATCACCTTTATAATTTGATTTACCAATTTGGATCGATAACTGTCTTTTGTATCTTACTGTTCACTATTTAAATACAATTGATTACGGTTCTGATACATGTGAAACGCGTATCTTTACTTATTACGCCACTTTTAATGCGTATTTTAGATTATAGTGCAATCCTTTTTACTTCCGCCAACTCGACAACAATTGCACTTTATATTATTTTAGCTTTTCCTCGCATTCATACGGAAAATATCATTTATATTTCTTTATCACTATATTAACTGACTTTTCGTTATAATTACACAACATTAAACGCAGCATAACAAAGCTACGGTAATCGCTTTTTCACACGTTTGGTTAACTTCAACCTTGATCGCTTACTTAGTGCGACCCTTTCTGTTCACTTAATTAGCGCGAATGACTACTAATACACCTTATTATGACAGGGTCTCTACTTGCGCCCTTATACAAAACAGTCATCCTCAATTTATCGCGTATATTTAAAAACTATAACCATTTAATTTCACATAATAGCGCGAAATTCGAATTTTTTAATTCCTCCATTACAAGTACTAATCTGTGTTCTGTTGTTGCATTGGCGGAGTATTCTTACGTCTAGGATCTCTTTTGAGCGTACTTTCCGGTTTGTTATTATAAAATATATTATAAATCTGTGTCCTCTTGAGTTATTAAAAGTGTATCTGTACTGGGGTTTATTATTGGAGTAGGTGTTGTTGATGCACAATTCTTGTTGGGCGCATATAGTTATTAGCATATCCCCATTGTCATTTACAGCTTCTTCATTAGATCGTTTCATCATTCCTGATATTTTATATATTTTATAATCAAATTTTATAATTTATTATTACATTTGATTGTTCTGTTAATTATATTCCATGGGCGTAACATGAAATTTTTATATTTCATAAATTTACATTTGAAAATAAAGAAATTCTGTAGGCGTTCAAGTATATTCATTGCGAATTCAAATACCACTGTTTAATAGTTGCATTAACTACGTCAGGGCCGTCACATATGATCTATATTTAAAAAAAATTATTTGCTCCAATGTTCATTTACAACTGTTTCAGTGGTATTAAAGGGTTGAAGAGCTATTCCTTTTATACAGACTTGTGGTTGAATACGTCGTAAGTCAAAATGCTCTAACTACTACAATGATGTAAAAGAGGTATCGAAAGAAAAAAAAAGGTAAGTGAGAAACACACTGTATCTTAATAATTCAGTAATATTACATAATTACTAGGGATGTTTCTACATTATTTTTCATCATTGTCCCCTTGAACGTGAAGACACTTATTCCACTTATGTTCAAGCGTAGCAACACTTTTCTTGAAAAATTCGTCTTGATCACAGAAGAAGTCCTACGCTGCTGCCATAACTGCGTCATTGCTCTCAAATTTTGTTCTCCGAAGACCCTCTTTTAGCTTAGGAAATAAATAAAAATCACTGGGAGCTAAGTTAGTAGAGTAGGGTGGATGCTCCATAACTTCAAACCCAGCGTCATGAATTGAATTAATAGAAATAAGGCTCTTGTGAACTGGGGCGTTATCTTGATGAAAGAGAATTCCGCGTGACAGTTTTCCTCTTCTTTTTTTTACTGCAATAAATAAAGTTTTGTAACTATTGCTGCGTAATATTGACCAGTGATTGTATAGCCACGTTCCCAAAAATCTACCAGTAAAATTCGTTCGGCATCCCAAAAAACTGTAGCCATTATCTTGCCTGCTGAAACCTGTACACGAAATTTGCGTGAAGGGAGAGCTCCTGGATGACGCCACTCCATACTTTGTTGTGCACTCGGAATCGAAGTGATGAACCCAAGTTTCATCAACCGTAACTTAGCGATCGAAGAAACATTTAGGATTACGGTTAAACCAAGCTAAATTGGCTATTGAAGAAGTGACTCTCAAACACTTTTGTTCGGGCGTCAACATTCGGGGTACCCATCTTGCTGGCACCTTATGAAGCCCTAAATACCATTTGAAAGACCTGTTATCTCCGCTACACGTCTTGTTGTCAATCGACGTTTTTCTGTGATCATGTCATTCCCAAGATCAATGTTTTCTTGAGTACTACATGCCAGGGTTGAGATGATTTAAATCAGTTGATTAAAATCATGATTTTAATCGGCATGATTTTTTTTAATAAAAAATCATGATTAATTAAGTTTAGAAAAGGGGCTTAAATTTGAACACTTAAAAATGTATTTGTTCATAAAAAATAAAACCTTGATGCATTTTTATGTGGTAATATTTTTTATTTATTATAATAACCGACAAGAAATTCAGCATTCAGATACTTATTTACAGAAATAAAACTATTATAGTATATTAAGTATTAAAAACAGTAAGGGCCTTTTACCGGTCAAAGAGACCGGTAAAGCCCTTAATGTTCGTAATGCTTATAATGTTTTTTGCACGATAGAAGCATTTTTTCTGAATACATAATCTTGAAAATATAAAAAGTGACGTTTTCATTATTATGCGGAATTTAATGACATTCTCAAACTAGTAGGATTTACAGTAACCTTTCGAGGTGTTGTCACGGTGTCACAAGTTATTTACTGACAATTGCCTCTGCTTATAATAGTGAATTTAAAAATAAATCCTTATAAAAATGAGTGATTTAGAGTTCGACGGTGTAGATGGTGAAATCGAACAAGCTTGGAATATTGTTTGCTCTTCAATAATACCAGAAAAGTCCAGACTTCGTTACGAGAATGTATATAAAGCGTTCAAGAACTGGTGTGAAGGGAAAAGCTGTCAAATTAATGAAGAAGTTTTGCTTGCTTATTTTGTTCGGCGAAATGAGAGTCTAAAGTCACCTGGAAGTCTTTGGTCTGAGTATTCTATGCTCAAAAGTACGATTTTTTTTAATCATGGAATCGATATTTCTAAATTCGCAACCTTGACGGCATTCCTTAAAAGGAAAAACCTTGGCCACAAGTCAAAAAAAGCTGCTATTTTCACGAAGGAAAGCATGACGAAGTTTTTGAAAGAAGCACCGGATATTATATATTTAGATTTTTACTTACAGTGCTACATGCACGGTAAGTGAATTACTTACCCGACTTGTGTATCCTAGTCACCAGTAAAGACAACCTTCTCATCTCGCAATAAACCCGGTAACTAACTAAAATCGTCCTATCGTGCAAAAAAAATGTTTTTAATTCAAAAAATAGAACTATATTTAAAAAAAAATAAACTAAATATTGCTGAACGTGTATAAACTGTTATAATGCTTAAATAGAAATACTAGTTTAGCTGCTTTGTCACCTCCAAGTATGCTTCTTATATCTGAATGTATGAATTCATAGATAGAATCCTCTCGATATCAGCACAGGATGCACAGGCACACAAAACAGAAATCACTATAGGCAGCACGTGCTTAATTTCGGGAACATCTTCTTGGGATCTCCACCACTGTACTGTTGTTACATTTTCTATTATTTCATCCGAAAACATAGCTTTGTGAAAAGGGTCTGACTTGGCTTCCAACTTAATTAGTAATGGTAATAATCCTGTGTTTGCAAAATATTGGAAAACAATATCTAAAACATCTCTTCTTTCTTCAGCTAGTAATCGATATTCTGTGTTTATATTTATTGTAGGATCCCCAACACACACACATATATATATATATATATATATATATATATATATATATATATATAATATATGCCAAAAAGTGAAACGGGGTTGGAGCTTAAAATATTAAATATTTGATACTGACGCAAGCTTCTTTCTTCTACAATACTGTCAGTGTCAAAAATAGCATTAACCTTTTCCATGTGTAAACTGTCCGAGATAAAAATGTTGTATTACGTCAAGTTCCATAGAAATTGGTTTTAGCAACTGTAGAAAATCTTTAGCCATCCTTTTAATATGGATATCTGAAACTATTATAAAAATCACTGGATCAATTTCTTCTTTACGCTTTTTACATATTAATAACAATTTCGGCCATTCATTTACATAGATCTCAAGAAAATCTGAAAGTGTATTCCAGCGAAGACCTTGAGGTAAGACCAATTTCTTGCCCCCTTCTTCTTTATACCAAGCATTTGGCAAATGGCTATTTCTGAAGTATTTTACAATTTTTACTATATGTTCTTTTACCTGCGATGCTTCTAAATCTTTGGAGAGCAAACTAAGCAAGTACGCCGAACAACAATATGTAATTATAGGATAACTGAACGAATTTTTTTTCTTCATATTGACCATGTGGGCCACATTATCTGTTACAATACTGGCAACTTTACAATTATATTCATTTTTACACTTGTCACGTGTTTAAGTGGGAAGCGGAGGAAAAGGAAAGGGTTCTCTACTCACTTGTAGATAAGGTAGCCAACCGTCTAGCTCAACGGTTCGGGCGGGGTGGAGAGAAGATAGATCCAGGCCAGGCGCCTGAAACCGCTCCCCTTTATTACAAACAGTCACCACTATCCCGACTCCTGAATAGTAATGGCGGAGGTGGCGAGTAGGGAAAACAGGAAAGGAGCACACCAAAGGATGAGAAATAAGAGACTGTAGTGTAAACAACAAACTATAATGGTCGAACCAAAAACAACAATAATTATGAGTGTGGATTTATTTAGTCCACCCAAAAAGGTATATTAAAAAAAAGAAAAGGTATCTTTAGGCTACAATATTCAAACAAAATCTTCGGTCAAACCTAATGAAAATCCGACTTTAACTAAACCAAAGTTTGCTCATTACGGTTATTATCCAAACAAACAAAAAATAATTGATAACGTTCGCAAGTTGAGCAGACTCGTTAACTTTGAACCTGAGCAGTAATTAATTTTGAATCTAAACATAGTTTCTACAATGAAAGACCTTTCATTTGTGTTGAACCGAAAGAAAAACATACATAAATAATGCTCACACAGCGTTTGACAATGCTCAACCTTTAACAAAATTTAAATTACAGAAAAAGGAAAGAGTATTTGTAATGCTGTTATGACGTTAGTTCTACGCGCAACTCAACAATCGAGAAAAACGGTAGTTATTTACAACTGTGCAGTGATTATTATCTGTTGAGACGTTTCCAAGAACCCTTAAATATAACTTTAGCAACAAATATAGCATTTTGTGAAATGTCATTAAATACCAACAGATATAATCACCTGCACAGTGTGGACTTCATATAAAGTAAGTATGACAATATTGAAATTATACTAGTTCATTATATAAAAATTATGTTATAGCGAGTAGTGCTTTAATGAAGTCACTGTCGAGTAATTTCGCAATAAAGAGGCGATAAGGTATGTATTTAAGTACATGCGATAGATAACGATAACACTCTGACCTTTGTTTATAGGGTGTAAAGGTTTACTCTAATGTAGTTGCAGTACTAAAGTTGGTGTCTACGAATCCAAAGCAGCATGAAGAATCAGTGGAACTTCCACGTAGAAGGAGTATAGAACGTGCTTTAACTTCTTTCAGTACTAATCATTAAATTATCGGCGTTAAGAGCTAACCAGTAAATACTAAACATTAAATGATAAACATTACGTACTAAAAGGATAAGGTAGATAAGTATAACATAAAACTAAGGTTACATTGATTACCCATTTTGTTTTAGATGGACACAGTGCAATGGTATTGACTGCTTTCCGTAGTCGATCGTAAGGATCAGTAGTTTGTTTAGAGGTGCTACGTCTTCAAACGCTAACAAAGAAAGTTATGTTTTACCAATAGGAAAGAAAAATCTATGTCATCTTACCCAAATTTTAGCAACTAGAATATTTCTTTAAAACTGCAGTTAAATGCGAGCAACAAAGTTGGTACAGAGAGTGTAGAGAAAACCAAATATGCTTTGTCGTAGTTATTTCTCCTAGACTATACCCGAGTAATCGTTATTAGAAATTTTCCAGAATAAATTTTGTAATTTTCTAGCGTTGCTGAGATGGCGATCGGCAGAAGGAAGAGGAAATCGTTATCAATCCTTTTTAAACCAAAAATTGTTATGTAGATCGCTTTTGTATCGATAAAAATTTCAATAAAGAAAGTTCCAAATTATTGTATTTTTCATGCTACCATCTGGCGAGAATTTCATATATTAACAATTATATGCTATTAAATAAGTAAATACCAAAGTTACATAATGCCATTGGAGTATAGAGGGCGTACATGTGTACTTTGTATAACTAAATTTAAGTTGGCGAAATTTAGCACGTTATAAACTTTAGCACGTTACAAACTTATATATTGAGTTAATAGCCCACTCAGCAAGATAGTCAGCTGTATGGGGATGACCGGATGTATCTATGCTTTCCAAGAGAACACTGTTACCATCCTCTGCTATCAAAACGACACAGATTATCGGCTCATTATGAAGTTTAAAGTTTTAAAGTTTAATACGTTTATTATTAATTATATGTACAATAGTTGATAAAAGGGATTTTACAAATTTCAGGCGAGGTAGTCTCTGCAGCCGGTTGATTACATAGTTTTTTTTTATTTAAATACATTTCATTGTTTATAAGTCTATAACATGTTATCTTATTGTCTAGGCAAAAAAAACAAGTTAGTTGGATTACTTTACTTAATTGAGTAATATTTTATTCTTAATCTAGTGGATGTGGGCAGGACTCGGGTATTCCCCGTAGAACCACCTTGAACAAACGTTCCCTCTTTGCCTGATAGGTATGGTACGGTGTACCATGCCTATCCATATGCCGCATTAGTCTGTCACGGCCCCTGGCAGTGGCAGGCTGGATCCGGTATCCCTCGGCGATTGCCTTCACATGTGTGAAGACGATCCATCGGTGATCTAGTTCTCGGGAGAAAGCAACCCAGTTCTCCTTCTCGCGAAGGATTACTGGCGGAACCCTCTCCCTGGCAACGGGAAGCTCTTCTACGTCCGGGCGGTTCATGGTGTCAGCTAGGGCCTCGAACGCGTTGATAACCGTTGTGGGCGTGGTCGGGCGGTCTCCAAGATTTCTTCGGCTTCTTCTTCTGGAGCCGGAATCCGTCGGACGGTGGCGATTCTTCTTCTGCACCAACACTCAGTGGAGCTGCTGGAAGCGGTGTATCAGCCATCTCTTCTACCAATTTCTTGGGCTTCTTTTTCTTCTTCTGGATCTTCTTATAGGCGTCTTCTTCGTTGAAGGGCCAGGACTCGAAAGGGCCTTCTCCTCGATCTCGAAGAAGCCATCGGGTAGCAGGACGAACACCTGCTCATCGTGACGACTCCGAAGAGCGTACGGGTTCCTCTTCCGGGGCGGTGGCTCTCTACCTGTCATCGTGAAAACGACGCAGGTAGTAGAACGTACGCACGTAAAAACTTTTAACTAAGTACGTTTACAATGTTAAACGCGATGCTCACTAATCTGCTTTTAGACAGCGAATGCTCATTATGAACAGTGGTCCATCCATCTAAGGACATGCAAACAGACTGTCCACAAAACTTTCTGAAACATTTAGATTTTTCTTACTCAAATATTTCATTTGGGAGCGTTGACGATAACTGAAATCTAGATGGAGCAACGTAACCGGGTCTTAGCATTTCTATGCCTTATTTTCTGTCGCTCTAAAACTGCAATTTGTTGCTTAAACGGCCTTGGCTTTTTGTCTGTCCAATTCTTTCTTCTTACCTTGTCCAGGTCGCACAACAAAAGAACCCAAATGATCGCTATTTCCACTATTTTCACTTTTACCTACACTTCCCTTTTTACTCTCGCTTCTGTTGTTTTTTGCAGCTAGATAATTTCATTCTGGCTAGTTCCAGGCTGTGACTGACAATCACCATGAAGAGTTTCAACATTAATGATGCCTATCGCTAATTTTACTTTCACAGATTTCCCAGTGACTTTTTAGTTTGTCCACAAGACCTTGCAATTCTTTACCACACTTTTTGCACACTGCTCTTCAACCACTTTCTTTTTTACAAAATGTTTCCAAATACTAAATTCCTTTCTGTCCGGGCTTGTCACGACTCTAAATGTCTGGCTAGATTACCCACAGAACCAAAAATATTACTACTAATTAGAATAAGTGCGTGTCATTTATATAGCTGAGCGTTTTCTGCCAGTTTCAATAATTCCCCAAACTCGCAAAACTGCGTGAACAAAATTTTCACGTTAGGACTTGTCGAGTTTTGCTTCCTATCTGTACCACAAATAAAAATTTGTGAAATTTTTAAATATGTGCTAATCAGTCTAGGTGAAGCATAAAATCTACAAAAATCGTGATGTATAAAGGTATTTAGTTACGTAAATGATTTTTGTTACAAGTGAAACTATCCTACACTACTAAATGCTTCAAAATAAAAACACATTTTCATTGTTGTATATTTAATAGGAATAAGATCAATGACCCCATATGCAGTATGCAGTAAATAAAAAATCATCTAAATTTGTATGGTGGATATGGAAAAAGACTTCTGCTAAATAGCTAAATTAAATATAGCTATTTGAATCATCACAATTTCAAGAAGTAAAGAATGAACATTATTCTAATTTAATAATTTATATTCTGAATAGAAATACATCAGCAAAATGAATGAATGCTGTTTGTTTACCTTATCTTGTTTATTGCAGTTTTAGAGTGGGTTTAATACTCTCATTGTAAAATGGCTGACATTGAAAAGTTTTGACGGTTAAACGCGAACTTACAACGTTTTATCTATGCAAGGATGGTTAAACGTGTAACTGTAAACGTTTAATCGTTGCAACCCTACTGCCTGCAAATATTTGTTTACTTAACAAAACAAAATATGAACCGTTAGAATTATTTGAAAATAATATATTAATAAAAACTAGTTAAATTAAAAGAAAATCAAAAAATCATGATTTTTGCTTTTTTGTTTGACATGATTTTTATCAACCCTGCTACACGCAGAATGCGGCCGACCAGCACTTTTTGCATGTTCGCAGGTTGTTCTGCCACATTTGAATGCTTGAGACCATTTTTTTACTGCTTGATAGAAAGGGGCCGAATCTCCAAGCACACCAGCCATAGCTTCTTTCTTTTGTAGGTACTCGATTAGAGCATGAAGCTCACTTTTTTCCATTTCCCAAAATCTTCGTACAACCACTACTTTCAACTTGTACAACTTTGACACTAATAAAGCTCGACTAACCAAATTTGGCAGTTTGTTTGTCAATTAAATAAAACAAGTGCGGTTACTAGGGGCAACATAGTTCAAAACCATCTATGCTAGGGATAACAAATACTGTACACTGTGTCCCATTTTGGTTGAAATTGTAAGTTGTGCGAGCAAAGATAGAAAGATGCGGTTTTCTCGATCCTGTTCTACTTTTTCGTGAAACGAAAGATGCCACAAGCAGATTGGTCATAGTCCTATTAGTATTTGGGAGACAGGGCGAAATTAAAAATTTGGACATTTTAAGCACACCTCGTAACTGCTTCGCCTTGTAATTAATCGGTATGGTTGGTGCTATACAGAATTTTCCGTAGAATTTAGTGGCCTGCATAGTTTTCCCCACAAAAAGTCAGTTTCTTCGCAATAAAGCAAGGCTTTGTTTTTTTTTAATGGAACATCCTGTATATTTTTTTATTATATCATAGAGCTTTCTCTCAGCTTTCAAAAATATGTAGTGTGACACTTCTTTTGCATTATTAACCTCAAAAATGAATGTTACGTTAATTTAACATTTTGATGATATAGTTGGCCATGAAAAAACAAGGTTAAGGGTTAGGAAGTTTTATGCAAAAACACAAAATTAAAACTAAATATAATGCCTACAACTTTAGAAGCCTAATATAAATTACTAAAAGAGACCTAGGAGGCCATCTTATCGGCCCATTAGTGCCAATCCATCTATTACCAAAATCGTTTTCCGAAAACGGGCGTATAATTTACGCATTGTAAGATGGGGCCCCATCTTGTTGGAAATGAATTTGGTTCAAGCGAGCTAAAGGAATGCCATCTAATAATTCAGGCACAACCATTTCTAAAATGTCCAAATATTTAGGAGCGGGCAAGTTCCCTTCGAAAATGTAAAATTTTATTTTTAGTCCTAATATAAAGCAGGAAACGTTTAGTCCATATCGTCTTTGGGGGAATATTTGGTGTTGATTTTCTTGAGACCAGAATCTGCTACTGTGCCTGTTTAAAACACCTGCATTGCTAAAATGTGCCTCGTCTGACCATATGACATTTCTTCACAAGTTGGGTACTACATTTAACATGTTTAAGTACTAATTGCAAAATATTAACCTACGCGAAGTATTCTTTGAACTCTTGTTTCGAAACTCCAATACTACTTTCTGCAGTTCTGCAAGAACGTCCACACTGGCTTAAACGATAACCTCATCATTCTCTCCATTCTCTTTATTATATTTTTTTGACCTGGGTTTAGAAAATGATCCATAATTAATTAAATTTCTTTTTAATCTATAAAACGTCATTTTACTAGGTTGTCTCCGTTCTGGAAACCTACATAGATGTAAAGTTACTTAATGATTGAAATTGATACCAAGGAAACTACATTTACCTGTTAAAATACTAATTTATTGCTGCGTCGGCGTTTTCATTACTCTGACCAAAGCAAATCAGCATAATATTTTTCAAAGTTTTCAAACTTTTCATTTTCTGCCATATTTTGCATAATGAACAAACAATACGATTGTTGTACAAAACTGATTTTAATCAGATTTGACGGTCAATTAAGTTTAGAATCAGACAAGGCTCAGCCTACTTACAAATTTAGATATAAAGTATTCTTTATAAGTTTTATTGCCATTCATTTTTTTTCTGAAGCTGTAAGGTGCATTTTACCCAATTAAAAAAAAAATGCCAGTTTGAATATGTTTCAAAAACTATTGTACCTAATTTGCATAATTTTTTGTTATTATTTTTGTATTTCTGCGTAAAAGTCCTTAGATTTATTATAATCGCGTATTTACATATTTATAATTATAATAAAGCAGTGTAACGCGCTCACGTGTCTTTGCGGATTGACTGTTGAGTGTAGAGGCGGGGCGGCGAGAGTTCCCAACTGATGTCCATGGGCGTAGGTTTACGAGGGCCGGACGGTGATGGAGTTCTCGACGTCGGCGTGGGCGGTCGGTTCTGGATGGGTGATCGGTCCCTCTCAGGAGAGTTATTTAGTGGCACTGGGCGGTGCGATATGAAGGCGGCTGATAATCCTTCGGTCCCGGGTTGTCGGTATCTCCTCAGTTGCCACGGGGTTATTTTCGGGCGACGTCTCTTCTCTGGTTTTCTTACCGGTGCCATTTTTATACTTACATCCGCCCTGTTATCATATTCTCTATTTATATGTTCATTTAAGCGCGGGTAATCGATGGCCGTTAATTTTGCTTTGTCTTCATTGGTTACGCGCGTCGCCTGGTTCGTGACGTCAACTGCTGTCTTCAAATCCTTAACGTGTGCTTCTCTTGCTCCGTGGCGGTTACTGCGGTACCTTTTTGCGGTAGTTGTTGTTGCGTAGCTAGTTCCAGGAGTCCGGTTAGGTCAGTAAAATCGTGCTGTCTTATGTAATATTTGTAATCTACCTTCAGATTATCGTAGATTCGCTGTAGTTGAGCTTCCGGGGACATGTTTCCGTGACGTCGCGTTAGTGTCAGGATGGCTGTAACATATTCAGAAGCTTTTTCTCGTGGTCTTTGCAATCTGTTCCTTATTTCTTCTTCCAATTTGAATTGATGACGTGGCGGTAAGAATTGTAATCTAAAACTTTTAAGAAAGTCTTGCCAGGTCGTCCAGGATCTTTGATTATTTCGGTACCACAATAAGGTTGGTTCTTTTAATAGCTCCGGGAGTGCGAGTAAAAGATCGTTGTCTGTGATGTTGTAACATGTTTGCAATTCTTCGATTCTTTCAAGGAACGAAATCGGGTCACTTATCCCATCATATTTTACACCCCATTTGCGTATACGATCGCAAACGTCTGCGAGTCTAGTTTCTGGGTGGCCGGTAATATTTTCTGTCGGTGGTGACGCTATTTGAACGGTGGGTGTAACAATTGTGGATGTGTGTGCGGTGACTTGACCTTCTCCGGTGCGTATGTATTTCACTAAACGAGCTCTTAGTGCCTCGACGTTTCCACCAGTTTCCAGTTTATATTTACGGGCTTCTTCCGTTAACTCTTCCTTCTTCAGGTGATAGATCCATCCTACCTTCGTGTCCGTTTCTTCTGTATTCTTCGGTATACTCATTCTGAAATAATTTGTTAGTATTCCTGAAAAAAATATATATACACAAAATTAATTTAGTGTTGCCCGGCTTCTAGTGTTCCTCGGTTGTTTCTGTAACAGAATTTATCTATTGTTCAATCTGTTTTTTCGCAGCTGCACGTTCGGGTGCCAAATGTAACGCGCTCACGTGTCTTTGCGGTTTGACTGTTGAGTGTATTACTACTAATGAATAATTCTCACTTTTCCCTTTTCTAGCTCAGTCGGAATTTTGTACTTGCAAAATAAGGATCGGGGTTCGTTATTCAGGCTCTCAACACGTTGAACAAATAGATTACAAAGGTTCATATATATATATATATATATATATATATATATATATATATATATAACTTTATTTGCTATTTATTTTACACTTCTATATTATATGGTTATTTAAATTACTTAACTAAGATATAGATACAAGTAAATGTACGGAACTGTGACCCATGCTCTCGGTGCCAAATGGTAACGGTAACGCCACCTCCTCTTCGGTATCTTTAAGTAGACATCCTTCGTCCAGGTACTAACGGTTAGGTGGTCCTCTGGAGTTTCTGTAATGTAACATTAATAGAAGGTTTGGGGTTTTGACTTTTAGTTTTCGTCCTTGAACTGTTTCAATTTATACTGGTTAATTGCCGAAATAAATAAATAATTTTACCTGAATACGTCCCTGTATAAAATACAGAAGCAGGTAGCCAGATAACGCGGTATAAACACGTGCGCGATAAGACACTGAGTTCACTACTCTGCCTTTAAAGAAATAATCAATATTTTAAAGCGGTCGGTTATAAGTGTATAATTTTATACCTGCTTTTCTTATGAAAATAAACTCATTCACATTTACATTCCATTTAATGTACGATCTTTAGTTAAATGAAAGCTTTTCGTTTATTTAGGTAGCTGGTGTGCGGTAGCGGCGTATTATTTGTTTCCTCTTACGAGATTAATTTTAGTATACCGGTTTTTATTTAAACAAAAAATTAAAAATAAAAGCTTTTTTTGTTATGTTGGCCGTTTTTAAAATATAAAACCTTCGTTTTCTATTTTAAAGTAAATTTTTTTTCGCGTCTAACAATCACGATTTGACTTATTTAACACAAGAACTATCAGATAGTTTCTGGTTTACGCGTATTGGTGGAAGATGCTCTGACGTATACAAACTTTTAAACGTTTTTGGGATTTTACGTCTGGAGGGATTTTACTAGAACTTCTACGAATTTTTATAATGGCTTGCACCTGTGCATTTAGCGCGTCACGTTATCTTACTAAATTCTGTGAATCAGTACTGGTATTTTACTTTGCAAATAATTAATCATGAATCCTCCCTCCAGACGTAAAATCCCAAAAACGTTTAAAAGTTTGTATACGTCAGAGCATCTTCCACCAATACGGGCTTACGGAAGCTCACCAAAAAAGTTTCGTAACCACCCTCGCGAATTCTTAAAGAAGAAGAAGAAAGAA
The DNA here is from genome assembly GCA_036346205.1 of Vesta saturnalis. Classification (NCBI taxonomy): domain Eukaryota; kingdom Metazoa; phylum Arthropoda; class Insecta; order Coleoptera; family Lampyridae; genus Vesta; species Vesta saturnalis. Next base: position 809,053 of record JARFJB010001570.1, read on the forward strand.
ATCCTTTTTCAATCTCACTCGGTACCCAGAAGCTCTCTACGAGAAGCACGCTACCAGAAGAATTCGAATCGAAACCGTGTGATATATCGTCGCGTTCGCGCCGACTGCTACCTGTTGTAAACCATCCGCTTGCAACCGCCGTCCGAGTAGAAATCGCGACTCCGCGACTTGATAGCATCACCGAAGTTAAAAGGTTAGAGTTGCAGAGATCGAACGGTGAAAGTACGTAAGTTGAGATACCTGGTGATAGGGATATGCAGGGTTGTAAGCCCGACGTACTCTTCTGTTACTAGACGTACTCTTCTGTTACTAGACATACACACCTGCACTGTGGAGTTTGAAGGGTAGTTGCCCGACATTCCATTTGACCGACGGAGATCCTATTGTTTGGTATAACGGGTGGTTTGCCCAGATTACTAACGAAGGAAATCCACCTACACAAATTTACACGAACACTACAACACAACACACCTCGACAAACGTACCAGCGACCGCCAGATACCTGTAATTAAAACCTCGTCGGAAGATTAAGCTGAACACCTCGTAAACGCCGTTAATCCAGTAATATAGAAACGTAACCGTAAACACTAGACGTGTCCGTCAGCATTAAATAACCACCTGTAAAGTAAACAAACCACCACCGCCGCCACCGTAAAAACGTAAGTTGCACCTTTGACAAGTACTAAGATTGTTACCCGTAAACCATAAACTATCTGATAGTTCTTGTGTTAAATAAGTCAAATCGTGATTGTTAGACGCGAAAAAAAATTTACTTTAAAATAGAAAACGAAGGTTTTATATTTTAAAAACGGCCAACACAACAAAAAAAGCTTTTATTTTTTATTTTTTGTTTAAATAAAAACCGGTATACTAAAATTAATCTCGCAAGAGGAAACAAATAATACGCCGCTACCGTACACCAGCTACCTAAATAAACGAAAAGCTTTTTTTTAACTAAAGATCGTACATTAAATGGAATGTAAATGTGAATGAGTTTATTTTCATAAGAAAAGCAGGTATAAAATTATACACTTATAACCGACCGCTTTAAAATATTGATTATTTCTTTAAAGGCAGAGTATTGAACTCAGTATCTTATCGCGCGTTATCTGGCTACCTGCTTCTGTATCTTATACAGGGACGTATTCAGGTAAAATTATTTATTTATTTCGGCAATTAACCAGTATAAATTGAAACAGTTCAAGGACGAAAACTAAAAGTCAAAACCCCAAACCTTCTATTAATGTTACATTACAGAAACTCCAGAGGACCACCTAACCGTTAGTACCTGGACGAAGGATGTCTACTTAAAGATACCGAAGAGGGAGGTGGCGTTACCGTTACCATTTGGCACCCGAGAGCATGGGTCACAGTTCCGTACATTTACCTGTTTCTATATCTTAGTTAAGTAATTTAAATAACCATATAATATAGAAGTGTAATATAAATGAATAATATATATATAATATATATATATATATATATATATATATATATATATATATATATGAACTTTGTAATCTATTTGTTCAACGTGTTGAGAGCCTGAATAACGAACCCCGATCCTTATTTTGCAAGTACAAAATTCCGACTGAGCTAGAAAAGGGAAAAGTGAGAATTATTCATTAGTAGTAATACACTCAACAGTCAAACCGCAAAGACACGTGAGCGCGTTACAGCAGTAAGAATCTAGTAGCCCTTTTTTCAAATATATCTTGGACGTTCAAGAAAAAACGCGTTTATACTGAGTTTATAGGTTTTATGGTCAACTGTATCATCAAAATGTTAAATTGACGTAACATTCATTTTTGAGGTTAATAATGCAAAAGAAGTGCCACACAATATATATTTTTTGAAAGCTGAGAGTAAGCTCTATTATATAATAAAAATATATACAGGGTCTTCCATTAAAAAAACAAAACTTTGGTTTATTGCGAAGAAATTGACTTTTTGAGGGGAAAACTATGCACGCCACTAAATTCTACGGAAAATTCTGTATAATACCCACTTTTCACCATTTCGATAAATTACAAGACAAAGCAGTTATTAGTGTTGTTTAAAATGTGCTAATTTTGAATTTCGCCCTGTATCTCAAATACTAATTTCAACCAAAATGGGACACAGTGTACAGGGTGGTTTCGAAGATACAGAGTGATTCTCAAAATCTGCCGGTTTTTATTATCTCTTATGACTCTGTTATTTATGGAGATAAAAAAAAGCTTTGGATACGAAAGTTTTATGACTTTATACGTTGAATCCAGTGGCGTTCTTAAAAAAAATATAGATGTTTGATTTTTTGAGATATTATCAAAAGTAGCATTTTCTTAAATGGGACACCCTGTATCTGATAATCTCAAAAAATTGCATTTTTTCTTGAGATTGCAACAATATATAACACTTAATATTTTGCATTGTCCTAAATAGCTAAAATACTAAAAAAACATTTTTTTTAGTTTGCCATTAATTGAATGTTTTAAGCAATTGTTTTTGTTTGTTTACATGTCATAAAATTCAGTAACAATTATGTATTGGTATTCTTATTTCGTTTCCGATGATATTTTTTAAAAAGGTGATTAAAATGAATAATTTTCAAAATTATGAAAAATTAAATATGCTTGAGTGCTACTTTAAGAGTAATAAAAATAAAGACGCAGCTCTAGACTTATATTTTGAGCGTTATTCGGAACGACGACAGAAAGAACAACAAATATTTGAAAGATTATATCACAATTTAAGTGAGTATGGATCATTTGGGAAACCAAGAAGTAAGATTTACAATAAGGCAAATAGAGAAAGAGATGAAATAAATACATTAGCTTGTGTTGCTGCTGATCCGACATCTAGCCGTAATATTGAGAAAGATATTGGCACAAATCTAAAGTTTTAAAAACGTTAAGAAAGTATAAGTATAAACAATTATAAAATAAAATAGGTTCATACCTTACATCCTGGAGATGAAGAGCGGCGTTTAACATTTTGTCATTGGTATTCGCAGCAGATTAATCGGAATCCCAATTTTTTTCAAAATATAATATGGACCGACGAGGCTTTTATATCTAGCGAAGGAATTTTTAATCGATATTGGTCAAACATAAATCCTCATCAGACGGTCGCCAGGATACAACAAGGACGGTTTGGGCTCCATGTATGGGTGGCGCTATATCAAAACAGAATTTTTAATTAAAATTTGAATGCTCAAGGATACAACCAAATTTTGGAAGAATGTGTAATAATGGAGTTGGATAACATGCCATTAGCTGCAAGAAATAATGTTTATTTACAACAAGACGGTGCTCCAGCACATAATAGCCACATGGTAACGGACTTACTAAATGTCAATTTTGGCGAAAATTGGCTTGGTACATATGGACCAAACAGATGGCCTCCGCATTCCCCCGACCTGACGCCACTCGACTTTTATTTTTGGGGATCTATCAAAAATGAAGTCTATAAAACCCGAAGTAATACTGTAGAAGAACTCAGAGCAAATTTTATTAATTGCATTGGAAGAGTGCCAAATATTCAAATCTATAACGCCACTCGTTCAGTTTACAAGCACAGCCCAAAAATGCATCGAGCAGAATGGAAGACAATTTGAGCACCTTTTGTGATTAACCACCTATGCTAATTGTTATATATAAGTATTTGAAATAATTACTGTTGAGTTGTTATAAATCTTTTCTTGTTTTTTGTAGTTGTGGTTTTAGTTTATTAATGTTTTATTATTGTTATTATCTGCAATTTTATTATGCCTATTATAAAATAAAAAATTGATTAAATCCATGGCCAACTAAAAAAAAATGTTTTTTTAGTATTTTAGCTATTTAGGACAATGCAAAATATTAAGTGTTATATACTGTTGCAATCTCAAGATTATCAGATACAGGGTGTCCCATTTAAGAAAATGCTACTTTTGATAATATCTCAAAAAATCAAACATCTATATTTTTTTAAGAACACCACTGGATTCAACGTAAAAGGTCATAAAACTTTCGTATCCAAAGCTTTTTTTTATCTCCATAAATAACCGAGTCATAAGAGATAATAAAAACCGGCAGATTTTGAGAATCACTCTGTATCTTAGAAACCAATTTCGTTACCGCAGATCCGATTGCGCCATTAAACTAAACACTAAAAAAGAGAACGGGACACGTACCTTAGTTCTTTGTATCTCTTACCGTTTAGCCTATACTCTATAATATTAACGAAAAAAACCACCCTGTACATTCCTCGTAGTTTGTAGATATTTTTATTTTACGTATTGAGTATGAAGTTCCCTGTACTAACACTATTTATAAATAAAAAAGTGTATCCTTTTTGTTTACAATACCCTAACTTGTTTGCCTTTTCCCACTTTATATTGCACATATATTTTCAAACTTTTTCAAAGACTAATATTTTCTTCTAAATTTAAGGCAAAAAAGTTTAATCTTATAAGCAATGTCAACGAAACTTATGTGTAGATTTTTCAAATTACGTTTCGATTGTTTTCTTTGTGTTCGTGAAAGATTATTGAAGATTGCTCACGATTTGCAAGTTGGTAAACGACATCACAAGATAAAAGGTAAATTTTTTATTGTTCTATTAACGTTTTTTTACGGTTGATTGAGTTTTGTTGTGTTTTTCATGTAAAAATAATACTTTAGGTTTATCGTTAAATATATTTATTTTACTTTCATGCCATAACGATTTTAATTTGGAAAATTCTTGATTGGATAGAGAAACGTTTAGAATAGACATAATGCTTTTACCATAAACACTAAACCGATTAAAACGTGTACAATCAAAAAATTGCTAACGTACGTTTGTAATTTCCAAAATGTTTTTCTACTAAATTGTGTTTATGTACGTATTTAATTTTCCCAACATGAATGTATTATAAACGGAACCATTTTAAATTTGCGTCATTATTCACTAAGCTATTGTTTATCGCCGTCATAACTTTTACGCTTTTACGATTTTAATAGATTTCATAATAGAATTATTTGACTTTGATTATGATTAATGAACGAGAAAATAATGCGTGTTGTGAAACCGATCTTTATTGATTTTTTTGTACACATTGTACACTAAGGGGTTACTTTTAAAACAATCTCGATAGATTTAAGAAGCATCTTTTTTCTCACTTTTTGTTGCTACGCTAATGGCTATATTCAGACTTTTTCTGCGATCTCAGATGAAAGTTCTTTGTAGCTTTTATGATGAGAATTTAAGTGTGTATCGTGTCGTTTCTTTATTTTATTTTCTCTACTTTTATTTCATTATTTCAGGATTTTATTCAATTTTATTACACCGCTTTTTTTCATGTAATGCGAATATGTATTTAATCTATCTTTTATGAGCGAATATAACTAATCACTAAGCATTTTGCAATTTAACACTGCACGTGCCGTTTTTGCTTTTCCACATTTACAATCGAAGTTAACCAGAGCTTACATTACAACTTTAATAATCACGTCCGGACATTTCCCACAACTTTAATTGACGATTCACACTTCATACCATAAGACAGCTTTAGTCCTGGTAACAATTTTGTTTTGAAATTGTTAAAACTTGATTTATCAGGCGTATAACAGTATTCTGCATGAAATTATAAAGTATGAGAAGCGTATGACGTAAAACATCGCTTACAAACTTTAAGTTATTTAATTAAATAAAATGTTATTTAAAGTACGCCAAGCACGAAACGTCGTTTAAAAACATTATGTAACAAGTTATAATTAATTACGATTCTTATAGTAAGATATGTAACAGGGTTAGTGGTTAGACGTTTGGGGTTTAAATTTCATTTTGAAAATTAGCATTCTTGTATTTAACTTAAAATGATTTACAATTATCGTGATACTTCAATCAGTGTCTTTTGGTAATATTAAATGTAAGCGAGCTTTTCACTCTTTCGTACTCTTAATAATTATATAGCTTTATGCTTATTTAGTGATATAAAAAACAAAATAAGAAAGCACGGCTGTAAAATAGTGCAAAACCACAATTTTTTCAAATATTATTTAAAAAAGGGCTGTTGTTGCTAAGTATATTGTGATTGCAGTCATAGATAAAGGCATAATATAAAAAAAACTGGCGAATGTTTAATTCCACCGATTAGTGCTACGTTATTTCTTTTTGTTACATTCAATAAGTATAAACCGTTTATTGCAATCAATATATGATTGTTTTCGGTTGAGTAAAATAGAAGTGCGAAAATATACGATTAATAATAACAACCACCTTGGCTTTAAGACGCGAGCATTAATTCTTTAGGTGTTCGTGACATTGAAAAACCAGCTTAGATGTAGATTAAAAATTTAAACAAACAATTCCATAAGCTGGGGTTGATGACAGGGTAGTAAGTCTCTCAACCACGATTATTACGTTGAAATTTGTTTAAATACCCGGCGTTAGTCTTGATACGGTGTTTCTCGATCATAGCTGATTTGTTTGTTTTTAACATTTTCCGTCCTCGTAGAGAACCCAACATGTGGAGAAACGGGTGTCGCGAAAAAAGGTCGCGCACAATTGGTCGCACGAAAAAATGTCGCGCTGATTTACTCGCATGTCAAAAGGTTGCCGGCGAAAAAAGGGCGCCGACGAAAAAGATCGCGGGCAATTGATCACGCGAAAAAATGTGGCATCGGAAAATGTCGTTATTTGTAATGTTTCCTGAAGCTATACTTACGGCATTATTTTAGTAGATTGGTTATTTTTCAACAATGCAAAATGAAAAATTAAATTAATATTTTAGCATACTATTTAATTTATTATTATTAAAAAAAAAAAAGTTTGTATAAATCTACAGTATCACTGACTTCGTATTCACTGCTGTATCACCATTAATCATGATAATTAGACTTATTTCCTTATTTTGACTATTTTATTTTTGTGAATATTCTAAATAAAATATCATTAAAAATGCTTATTTAGTGCAATTCACCGAATTTCGTGGGAAGCATGTTAATAACATCGTTATTAATAGCTAACTTGTATATGATTAATAATTAATTCACGGTATCAGTCCAGTGAATGAATTGTAACAATTTATTTATACTTAAAGTAAAATTTAAAATTTTCTGATGATTGTCTTAATGACCATTACTTAATTGCTCGATAATATGATTCTAATGAGTGATATTAGTGTAATTATGTAAATCCAGTAATGTTTCTAATACTTAATGAACCCTTTAATTAATTTGTTTTTAAATTTACCTGAGATTATGATAAGGGTTTATTATTCGTGAAGTTGTCGTTTTGTCAAGATGGCCTTAACTTATGTTAAAAGCCAGACAGGTGTCGATATGTTAGTGTACAAAGGATTTATTCATCGAAAGAAAATAGTGATTGGTGGAAAGACAGTTTGGAAATGTACCCAATACAATAAGTTTAAATGTGCCGGCAGAGTTCACACAGTGAGAGATGATGCAGTGAAAAGTACAAGTCATAATCATATTGCAGATGTTTCCACATTAGAAGTAAAAAAAGCTTGTAACAGAATGAAAGAAATGGCTCAACAAGTTGAACTAACAACACAAAACATAATAGCTACTGTTTCACAAGAAGTTTCTTTGGGTGCAACTGGGCAGTCACCTTCAATTTCATCACTAAAGCGAACTATTCAACACACACGCCAAAAAAAAGAAGCTATTCCGTCAAATCCTAGAAATTTGACAGAGCTTAATATTCCGGAAGAATACACCAGAAACAGTAATGGTGAGCCTTTTCTTGTATTCGATACTGGTGCAAACCAAGAAAGAATTTTGATATTTTCCACCCAAAAAAATTTAACTTTTATGGAGAACTGTAATCATTGGTATGCTGATGAAACATTTACGTCCGTCCCTCTATTATTTTGTCAGTTGTATACAATCCATGGCGCACAGTACAGCAATGCTGTACCGACAGTTTATGCCTTACTTCCCAATAAGACCGAGGAAACGTACACTCGACTCTTTCCAGAATTAAAAATTTTAAGACAGGTTTACGACCTTCAACAATAACGGTAGATTTTTTCGCGCCATCAATTGCCCGTGATCTTTTTTCGTCGGCGCTCTTTTTTCGCCGGCGATCGTTTGATATGCGACCAAATGAGCGCGACATTTTTTCGTGCGACCAATTGTGCGCGACCTCTTTTCATATATCCAGGGAAACGTGATATGTCGGTTATATAGCTATTAAATTAACCCTTCTTTTCCAAATTATGTTTTTTATTCAATAAGAAACAAATTTATATAAACTGTAAATTTTACACAATGGATATTAATGGCTTGCCACCACGAATATTTATTTAGAAAACAAATTAAATTAATCCAGCAAGCAGTAACATCTTTACGCTGTTTCTATTTCTAAACGCATGAATTATACGTTGTCTCATATCTTCTGCAGTAGTCGGAACAGTTTGATATACGTTTTTTATGTCAAGCTATAGAAAAAATCCAACTTTGTTAAGTCTGGCGATCTAGGCGGCCAAGAAATTGGACCGCCACTGCCTATCTGTCTACCTTCAAATTCTCGATTTAAGTAGTCTCTGACATTTAACGCATAGTGCACAGGAGCACGTCACGCTGTAGCCACATATTTTGCCGTAAAACAACATGAATATTTTGCAAAAAATACAAATATTTAACACCATTCAAGTATTCGTTAAAGAAATGTGGCCCAACTACAAAATCACCCATAATACCACCCCCAAACATTTACAGTCTACTGTCGTTGCGAATTAACTAATAATTATTACTATTTTGGGATTTTCCGTTGCATAATAATGAAGATTATAACGGCTTGGAATACCACTCTGAGTGAAACTTGACTCGTCGTAGAATAAAATCTAATTTTGTCAAGTCTAGCGATCTAGGCGGCCAAGAAACGGGACCGCCACGGCCTATCCATCTACCTTCAAATTATCGATTTAAGTAGTCTCTGACATTTAACGCAAAGTGCGCAGGAACACGTCACGCTGTGGCCACATATTTTGCCTTGAAACAACATTAATATTTAGCAAATCATTTTGCAAAAAATACAAATATTTAACACCATTGCAATGTTCGTTAAAGAAATGTGGCCCAACTATAAAATCACCCATAATACCACCCCAAACATTTACAGTATACTGTCTTCGCGAATTAACTAATCTTACTATTTTTGGATTTTCCGTTGCATAATAATGAAGATTATGACGGTTTGAACTACATTCCGAGTGAAACTTGACTCGTTGGAAAATAAAGCATTTTAGAAAAGGTTAGGTGTAATTCTTTCCATTTTCAACCCCCATTGGCAAAATGTTCTCATTTCCAAATTAGGACCCAACAGTTTTTGATGGAAGGATATACTGTAGTCATGTACTTGCTCCTCTTTAAAATTGTACTAAAGGTAGATCGGGGTATATCGGTTTTCTTGGATATTGTTGCCGAACTGGTAGAAGGCTCCGAAATTTCAAACAAAAAATTGGTCATCGTTGCTTGTTCTCTTAGCCCCTTTACATTTTGCATAATTCACTTTGCCTCTTCTAATAAACGTTTTTCTAACCTTCTAACCAAAGGTTGTCTTCTATCGGGATATTTTCGCGCATACATCCTTTGAGTTAGCAAACAATTTCGATCAGCAGGCCCCATAACGAAGACCATATCAACCAGTTCCGTTTTTGAGAAATTCGTCTGTATTTAGTTAACTACAATCATTAACATCAGGAGAATGTAATATGCCAAACGAGTGCGTAACTACTCACCAAGTGGGTAATAATGAACAACTTTAAAATTTTTGTAAGGGATATTAAAAAAATATGTCTTTGGATTGAAATAAGAAATAACGAACGTACAATGTAATACTACGTGTCACTTACTAACAACTATGACATTTATATTTTCAGAAAAAAACGCAGGTATCAATAGGAATAAACAAACGTTTTTTTTTTGTTTCCATGTCAAAAGGTAGCCGGTTGACTTGATCAAAATAAAAATTAAACAATTTTTTTGATTTTGCCGAATAAATTTTAAAGATTTACATAAACTGACCTTAAAATTTGACCATAAATCCGAAAACGGTATAAAAATTACGGCATTCCATTTGAAATAAGCTAGTTATTGAGGTTTGAAATCATACAACTTTGAATGAATATTAAAATACGTCAAAGCGTAGCTTATTAGGTTTTCTTATAGCCGGAGAATAGTGATGGAACCCAGAAGCTGTCAACATTTTCATGTTTTTCCAAATAATTCGAAAACGGTAGATTTTTAAGATAAAACATCTTACATAAATTAACATTAAAATTTGACGATAAATCCGCATATTGGAAAAAATGGGGGGCTCTATTTTTAAAAAATATAATTTGTTACTACCACACTTTTATGACGCACCCCGTATATTGGAAAATAATTTTAAGATACGCACCTCTTAAACACCAAAAATTTGATAGGCAACATTTCCTTCTAAAATTCATATTTACTGAGACATCAAATTTTGGTGCACTAATGAGCAACCCTGTATAATAAGTACTCAATTTCCACTGGCACAAACCGGCAGTATATTAATGTTATATAATTACTTAGAATAGTGTTTCCACAATCTACGGGTGAAATTAAGTTAATTGTAAACTAGCACGTTTCGTTATAACCGAAGAGACAATGGCCAGAGGTATATCTGTTGTAGGTAAATGATGAAGTTAACATATGTAGTAAGTAATCGTAACCGTAGGCAGAATTTCAGTAATAACTGTAGAGTTTATTTCTTAAAGTAATCACAGAACTATGTGATCGTAAAGTTGATATCATCAGTGGTGCGGAAAAATGTGCAGAAAAAATCCAAAACAAACGTCCACGCTGAAATCAAATGTTACAAAGAAAAATTTTGTTTCTGTGTCAAGCTCATGAAAAAGGAATATATATATATATATATATATATATATATATATATATATATATATATATATATATATATAATGTGTGTGTGTGTGTATATGTATAATTTTGATTTTATTGATGACACAATTGTATGAGTGATTACACTGTTTATATTCTTATTCTGTTCATGTTTAATTAAAATGCGTTATAGTTTTGCAGTTACTTCTTTGCCCAGTTTTACCATTTTGTACGCATTTTAAACTGATCTAATGGCATGTCTAACCTTTTCGTTTCTTTGTTTGTTTTACTTTGCTTTACAAATGTTACTTGTGAAATTGCGTGTTGATTAGAAAACAGCGGGGCTTTCTTGATTATTCTTTTCCAATGTGTAATTAACGGGTTGAATCATCAATACGCACAGCTCGTTAATTCTAATTTCAGTACTTTTATTGTTTGCCTGTCCCATAATGATGAAACACTTACGCTTATTGTCTGGAAAGTCAAGATATGGCTGTTCGATAATTTAATAAGAATTACCATTAATGAGAACAAGTTTAATATTATGCTCTTAAAGATTATGTATTATTGAGAGTAGCTCTTCGAATTACTCTTTTAAGCACACGGTCCTTGGGACCGCACAATATTGAACTTTTTTCAAGGCCTATACTACGTTATTGCTGTTTAGTGTTTTAAATTTTTACTTCGAGCCTCACACTTTGCTTTTGGGTTTTTAAATGGTATATTTTTATATTTAAGTTTTAAATGAACCTATACTTTTCGATAACACTTACAGTTATCGTCCTCAGTAGTGTTAATATCTTTAAGAGTTGTTTAAGATGTTCCAACAAATTTATGAAATAACATAAACTTGTCTTAAACAATTCATAAAGATATTACCATTACTGAGGACGGATAACTGTAATTCTTATTGAAACGTATAGATTTATTTAAAATGAAAATATAAAAATACACAATTTAAAAAACCAAAAACTAGGTATTTTAATTTTGTGTAATAATAGTGAAAGTTTAGATTTTCATATTCGAGCCTCAAGCTTTCAAGGCAATTCAGAAATACCACAATTAGTGTGAAGTTGGCACGGCTCACAAATGATTTTGGTGGATTTGGAAAATGACTCTTTACTAAACGTCAGTTCCACGTTAGTGCTTATTAGTATCGAAATTTCTAACCCCGGGTTTCACCTTTTTTTGGTGCTCAAAATTTTCCAACCCCTGGTTTCAAATATTAAGAAAACCGCTATTAGTGTGAAATAGTCTACCGTCACGTGGTCGTGATATTCTGTGTCATTGTTGAGTTATCTGACAAGCCATTCAATAGTACCTTCAACCTATTTTTGAAAAGGAACCATAATAAATTGTGCTTTCAGTTCAAAATGGGGAAGGATCTTGTCACTATTTGGAGGAAGTTTAAGAGCAACGCTCGATCACGCTATGCTAAACGTAAAAGCTGGAGTTTGTGAAGTTGAGGAAACGAATACACTTGACTCATAAGTAGAATACAGGGTACCTTGTACACCACTGGTTTTAAACAGGGACCTGTAATTGTTTTTGGAGACTTCATACCACAAAAAGCTATTGCGAGCTGTACCAACTTCACACTAATTCCGGTATTTATAATGACGGATGTTGGAACGTTTAGGGCCCTACACGGTACCAACATAGCATCAATCATGAAAAAAGTTCAATATCAGAGTCCATTGTGGACTTCACATTGTTAGCGATTCTTCTTGATTATCTTAAAAATTTGAAACCCGGGTTGAACATATTTGGGCACCAATCTGTACTAACTTAGCATTAACGACGAAACATAAACTGGTTTCAAAATCCACAAATATCTAGTGTGGGCATATTCAACTTAACTTTATTTGCGGTTTTTCTTAATTATCATAAAAGCTTGAAACCCGCGATTGGATCTGTTGGGACACTACTAAGCACTAACGTAGTACTAACGATTTTCCACCTCAGAACCCTAACTCCGTTCCTTCCGATCCTATCCTGATCACACCCATCCTTAATTCCACCATACATATATACGTAATGTATGTATGTACGCGGGAAATCCATAATTGTGGCTGAAGGAGCTTGGTAAGCTCAAGCAGTTCGCCCTCCTCCTTGAGGACGGAATGAAATACTTCACCTTTTCCCTTCTTCCTTTACCAACGATGAACAAACCAGTTTCAAATTCCACAACAGTCCAATATGGGCGGAGCCAAGCTCACACCATTAGCGATTTTTATGAATTAACTTAAAAACTTGAAGTTTGGGGTTTGGACATCGTTGATACTAAACAGTACAAGCGTGACACTAACGATTTAAAATAGTTCACTATTACAATCCATATATTTCAAATTATAATTCATAATAATCTGGTAGCGCACTGGCGCCTTGGTCAACGATCAAGGTTAACATTGTCAATGACAAAGCAGTTTTTGCAGCGCTTTCATTTATTTATTTAACCAGCTTAACTTAAACCCTATTCCTGATAATTTGAGGTCGAAGGTAAAAACATCAAACATCGCTTCAATCAATTTTTTAAAACCTACATGAGCCTCTTAGATTATGATTGCTTTAGATAGGTTGAAATTTGCTACATATCTGATCACCCCCATCTAGATCGTAATTTAGTCGTTAGTGATTATAGAAAAAAACGGATCAATTTGTTTCAAATTTGTTTTTGCTAATCAAGAGTATACCAATTAAATAAGTATACTTGCATTTTTAAGTACAAGTGGTAATACTTCATCCCGCGATTAAGCACCATCACGACTTAATCTCCATATTTTTTTAGAACTGAAGAATACTAATTCAAAGTCATGCTAGAACTATCTAATATATAAAAATGAATTTTTGTTTGTTCGTATGTTATGCGCTGCCGTACCGTTGAAAAAAATCACTGTATCATAAACATACATTTTTGTCGGGTGTTCTTTAAATGCGAAACAATTTCTAATTTGTAAGCGAATCCCTTGCGGCCATAATAGTTTTTTTAGAACTATGAAAATACTAGCTATGCCAGAACTACTGTGACTGTCACAAAAATTCAACGTTCTTTTCGCCAAAATGTAAATACTGAAACTTTAAAATCGAAACACTGTTTAATACGTCATCGGATGGATTGCGACTAAATGATTCTTTAGAATTCTAACAGTACTAACTAGTACTCATGACAGAATAAATAATGTTAGTGGAAATAAAAGTGTTCAACGTATTTGAAAAACAAGTATCTTCTTAATTTATGCTCTAATCTCTTTAAACCATCGTAGTTTGTGTGACAATTCTAGAAATACAAAGCAAGTGTAGTGAAGTACTGCTTACAAGGGTAAGGTGAAAAATTCTCAGCATGACGATGAAAGACTGGGACTTTTAGTTAAAAAATGATTGTATTTTTCTGCGTAGTCTCGCCTGACTTCAATGCACTTGGTCCAAAGTTTCTCCAATATCATTATTCCTTCCGGGAAGTGAGAGTCTGGAAGGTTGTGAAAATATTCATCTACGGCCCTCTGAACTTCTTCATTGGACGCGAAGCGCTCCCCAGAAACAAATTTCTTCACGTTTTGGGAACAGAAGAAAGTCTGAGGGTGCCAAATCAGGATGACCGAGCAATGCGTACCCCAAATCTCGCGGTTTTCCCATCGCTAACGCACCGTAGTGAAAGATAATTTTTTTCTTCTTCAAGCCACGCTTCTTCTTCCGAATTTTGGCATCCAGCTGGTCAAGAAGGTTGGACTAATATTCGCCTGTAATTGTTCTACCTGCGATCGATTTTACTTCCTTTGGCGTGGAAGCACCGGCTTCCACTCACTGCTTGGACTGCCGTTCCGTTTCTCGCGTGTAGTGGTGTTATGTCTCATCCATAGTGACAAATCGCCGCACAAAATCGGTTCGATTCCTATTAAATCGGTCTAAAAATTGCTGCGGAAATCTTTTGCAGCTTTGCTTTTAATCGGCAGTCAGTAAATGCGGCACGCATCTTGGCGCAGAGCTTTCGCATCACTAATTCTTTGTGCAGGATGTTTCGCACCCTTTCTTTCGATATACCCACCGCCTCAGTTATTTCACTGACCTTTACTCGCCTATCGTCCAACACGATATCATGTACTTTTTCAGCGGTTTTTGATGTGGTTGCGGTTTTTTGGCCGTCCTTCACGCTGAGTCATCTTCGAGGGATGTGCGGCCACGTCTAAATTCAGCTGCCCACTCTTTAACGGTTGGCATGGAAGGAGCAGAGTTCCCGTAAACTTTCGTCAACTTCGTATGAATTTCCTTAGGGGTTAATCCACCCTAAACGAAGAATTTTATGACCGCACGATATTCAAGCTTATCCATTTTAACGAAAAACACGCAAAACGTCTACTGCAAAATTCGTGTAAACAAACTGCTTGAGAGAACAAGTTGAAACGTGTCAGGCAATAAACATAAATTTTTCCCGATTGGAGCGCCATCTCTGTGTCAGGCGAAAACTATTCACTCCTCGTAGATAGATGTTTTTTGAAAACAATGTACAGGGTTGTTGATTTTTAGGATTAATTTATGTTTTGATAATAAAATGGAATGGACAGGTAGTGTTACATAGTTATTAACTGTATTTCCTTTCAGAAAATGTTTATAATGTTATTATCTAAATGCAAAGGTAAACTAATTATAATATTATTATAAATTGATTTGAAGACAGAACGTTCTCTTACAAATTGAAGTCAATAATAATCGAAATTTATATGTGAATTTATTACAATATCATAGTAGGGATTATTTCATCTAATATAAATTGATATCAATGATAATTTGAAAGTTAATATTATTTATCACAATCTTGTTACTTAATGTAGAGAGGTCTGTTGATTTCATTTGTATTTGGTTTTGACATTTCGTACCTATAATGTAACATAATTAATGTATGTTTATATCTAATCTAATGTAAAACGGCTCCCGGGTAAAATAGCTATAAAAGCCACCTTGTGGAGAGTACGTTTATCGTTGGAATACTGTGTGCGTTCCTGGTGTGAAATATGTTACCTTTTGGTTCATTAATTGTAAATGCACACGTTTAACATATTGTGATGTTTTTACTATACTACAGTTAACTAACTGTGTAACAGGGCGATCACCAGTTTTGAAATACAGGCCTGTATTAAATTACTAACATATTGATTGAGTAGGGTTATAATAATTTAGATATTTTAATAACCTTAGAATATAAATACGCATTGATTTATGTATTTATAGTTAATACTTGTATTTTATTTATGTTGTTATTCTTCTTGTAGTATCCGATAAGGTTTTTCTTTGGTAGTTTTTTTTCTTATACTTAATAAACCAGAACTATATTGCACTTGCTTATAAATTTATGTGCTGTGTTTTATTGTGTTACCTTTATTTTATCCTCCCTTAGATACCCGCAACGCATATATCCCGTAACAACTCTTTCAAATAAAGTAAGTGATCCTACCTCCTTTCTCTTTAAAAATTAGACGATCATTTGGCTTATATAACTTCGCGTATTAACTTTGTTTTGGCATTCGAGTTGTGCAGTCGCTGGACTGGCCTGGGTACATTACAATATCTTAACGACTATGTTGAAGTGAACACTTTTCGCACGTGCATATTCAGAATACAAGCATGACCTAGTTTGAGTTAGAGCAAATTTACAAACATAATTAGCATTGATATAATACTATTTAACTATTTAACAGAAATGCGGTTCGACGTAAATCAAATTACATCACATTACACGAAACTGTCTATTAGAAATTATATTTTAAACTAAACTATGAACATTTTTGTCCAAACTGTCGTACACAATTCATACACAACAAATTTTATTTTTTATGCGGCATGTGGATCAATTGTGCAATAATACGTTGGAACTCACCACAAATCATCAAAGCACTACATATAACACTAATGAGAGACAGAAATTAAATTACATTTGTTGGTTTTAGGTACGTTTCTGGATTTTCACATAATTGAAAAGGTATGGATATAAATTATTTGTCTAGTGTGCATATACATAACTATGAAATTTAAATGCTTATTTGAAGAACAACACAGTTATAAGGACGTTAATTTACTAGGATTACAATTTAAATTGAAGAAAAATGTGAAATTAATGAATCAATTTTGATAATGTGGTTAATTTGTTATATTAAATAGTATTTAAATTAGTTAAACTACTACATCAGCATTATACTCATTTTATGTTATTAAAGTCTGCTTCAAACGTGAAAGAAAATTTTAAACACATTGTAATTCAATGAGGAAATGTAGTAATTACTTAACGTGGTTACGATTAATTATGCAGGTTAAGTTTCGTCAAGACCGGCTATGTTGTCTGTATGTATGTTACTATCCGCGATAATTCCAGAACGGAAACATTTACGTCCTTAAAATTTTGTATTTAAGCTTGATTTTATTTCGTTTGGAGCTGATTAGATTTTGGGAGAAATCCAGTGGCAGAGAGGGGCAGTTTGTAGTTTTATCAAATATTTATAAAACAGCTGCATATTTCGAAGATATAAAAATACCTAGATATAGACCTTAAACATATCGATTAATTATGTTCTATGCCATTTTTTCATATAACACGTAATTTAGCGGCAAAAAATTCCTAAGGTAGAATTTAAGTGTTAGTTTTTCATTATCTGAATAACGATTAATTTTATAAGAAAAAGCGTAGACATATTTTTTAAAGAAAATTTAATTCAAGATAACTTTTCTTCATAAAGTTTCTTAATATAACGCAAGATACGTCTAAAAATTAATTAAATATGAATAAATATGGTTATACTGTATTATTGATATCTTATAGAACCGGGCGGCTTTGGAATTTTTTTTTTAAGTTAACATGCGTTTATGTCTATTATTCTCTATCTGACATGAAGTTTTAAATGTCATTTTGACATGGATTATTGTTTTTGTTTTTACAATGTTGTCTGTTTTCGTTATGAACGTATGAAAGCGGTTGCATAGTTACTCTAAAAAAATTATAATGAAAATTATTTAATTTCTTTTAATTTTTTGAGTTATCATCTAGATGTCTATGTGGGAAAATAGTGTGACGTAGCACATTGGGATAGGCCAGGGTGGTGAATCCAAACAACCGTTGCGTTGCATAGGTTTTCCTAACTGTTTCAAGATATTTTTCTTTGGAAAGCAAGGATAGCAATTTAAGGTAGGCATTCTTTTACGATTATATTGATATATTGATCTCCAAAAGATTAAATGGTTAATACTGATAAATTGCCGTATACAATTAAGAAATAATTGACTTAACCTAAGTTTTTTTAATACATGTGGTTTTAATTAAACTGTTGTGTTGTGTAAACGAAATGAAGGCAGCAATCCTTCTAAATTTTATGGGTAAAAAGGGATTAGAGTTGTACACAACTTGGATGAAAATGATGGAAAAGTTAAGAAATACAAGCATTTGAAAAGTAAATCAAACCAAGAAAGAACATTATGTATGAAAGATACAATTTCTCCTCTAGGAGTCATAAGGGGAGTGAAGAATTTGATCATTTTTATACGTCTGTTGTCATAACAATGAATACTATTCCTACCATGTGGTAACATAAAATTTACCTCGAAAATGTAAATGTAGAATTTAAGCTCATTTAAGCTCATGTGGAGAATTTAAGATTAGGCCAATGTTTAAAGTCACATTGTCGTCAAAGAGTCGAAGAACATAAACGTACAAATTGGGGTAACATTAGATTTGTTCACGTCTTATCAAAATAATAGTAAAGTCGATCAGTTCATTTTGATTATCAAAGTGAACGTTTATAACCTACCTAAGCAATTTCTTGCACTTGTTTCGAGTTATGTTGTCTTTTGTGAATCTAAAAAATTTGCGCGTTTCCCTCTTACTGTAATGTTCACAGTCAGGAGCCCAGCACATAACCGTTTTGAATACTAAAATAATTCATTTTAATACAATTTTCTTCAAATGGATTATTTTCAAACGTATCAGACTTTTACCGTTATTTTGAGTCGTTTTTTTTATTCGAAAAATACACGAAACTCCCGTGTTAAATTCAGCTTGTTTGGATTCAGAACCGGACCTGCGCCAATCGCTGATGTCACGGCTAATCCTGCCTATAAACCTCTGTCTGATATGAAGTTTTAAACGTCTGTTTGACATAGATTATTCTTTTGTTTTTACAATGTTGCTTATTTTCGTAATAAACTTACTATAACAGAGGGTGCATAATTATCATATATAATACCACTAGTGCGTCCAAAATTATCGATAATCAGGGAAAAAGCGGTGTTGCCTGGAAGCTGCATGTGTTGGTTTCTCTGTTGGTTAAAAAGTAACCAACGAATGCGGTTTCCTTAAGGAAACAACGTTTTTTCCATGATTACCTGATTAATTTTGATGCACGCGTGGTATGCGGTAGAATATTTCCGGGATAGAAATATATATATATATATATATATATATATATATATATATATATATATATATATATATATATATATATATGCAAACGAACAAAACTTTAGTTAATTATGTAAAATGTTTACAAAATTTAGAAAACGAACAATACTCGCGTCCAAATAAATGCCTGATTTTCACTGTATTCTTCGGAACACTGTTTTCAATATTTCTCATGAAATTTTACATTTTTATAATAAACGTAACCTACATTTTTTAACGTGGCTGTCAGTGTTTGACAAATGCTTCTTGTTCATGACAAAAATAGATCTGTTACTATGGTAGTTGAGTATGACGTCATTTCAGTTGAATTACCGCTGTAATTGGTATTAAATTCAGCTTGTTTGGATTCAGAACCTGACCTGCGCCAATCGCTGATGTCACGGCTAATCCTGCCTATAAACCTCTGTCTGACATGAAGTTTTAATCGTCTGTTTGACATAGATTATTGTTTTTGTTCTTACAATGTTGCTTATTTTCGTAATAACAGAGGTTGTATAATTATCATATATAATGCCACTAGTGCGTCCAAAATTATCGATAATCCGGGAAAAAGCGGTGTTGTCTGGAAGCTGCATGTGTTGGTTTCTCTGTTGGTTAAAAGGTAACCAACACAGAGAAAACCAACGAATGCGGTTTCCTTAATGAAACAACGCTTTTTCCATGATTACGTGACTAATTTTGATGCACGCGTGGTATTCGGTGGAATATTTCAGGATAGAATATATATATATATATATGTATATATATATATATATATATATATATATATATATATATATATATATGCAAACGAACAAAACTTTAGTTAATTATCTAAATGTTTACAAAATTTAATAAATGAACAAAACCTTTATTTAATTAATTAAAAATTTAAATTTAAAAAACGACAAAACTTTTAATTACTAAGCATGTAACAAAATTTAGAAAACGAACTTGCGTCCAAATAAATGCCTGATTTTTCACTGTATTCTTCGGAATACTCTTTCCAATATTTCTCATGAAATTTTTCGAAATCGTTTCATTTTTACAATAAACTTAACTTAAATTTTTAACGTGGCTGTCAGTGTTTGACAAATGCTTCTTGTTCATGACAAGAATAGATCTGTTACTATGGTAGTTGAGTATGACGTCATTTCAGTTGAATTACCGCTGTAATTGATAACGTTCAATGGGATTATCGCTATAATCCTAACGAAGTTGCGTTGCTGTGTAGGAGTAAATTATACATGAGGGAAATATTCCTAAAAAATATGTTATTAAATTTGTTTCATTTCTTTTAATTTCCGTTGTGTAGGTTGGAAGGAAGTTCGTGTGGTGTTCCACACAAGATATTTTACTATAAGTTGGCTAATCTAAGTAGTACATATAACGCTGGAAATTACGTGTAGGAAATACTTATTTGTACTAATATTATGGGTGTCGATTAGTTTTGGTTCGCAACTTATCGGTATATATTATAGAAGCACGGTGTTTATTTGTCGATCTGAAATAGCGCTGTTAATAATTACAGCTAAATTGAAGTAACAAACTTCAGTTATGGCGCGTTACTTTAAAAATGTTTGTCACACAATTATTTTATTGTGCAACGTAAGTGTCTTATGTGGCGGGAGTGTTAGTTATGAAGGAGGTTGGCTTTAATAATATTTAAAAGTACCGAAATGTCGCTTTCG
>JARFJB010001570.1:1495000-1505000 GCA_036346205.1 Vesta saturnalis
GTATTTATTGAAGTCGACAAAAGTGCTAGATCAGTCTCGTAAATTGTAATAAATTGTTTTCGTACTTTGTAGGATTGATTAATTCCTTCCAAACAATGAAACGTCAGAAACGGGAAAAAGGAGACATCTTTATGAATACGAAACATTTACGTAATTTGTTAAAATAATTATATATACGAAATTATGTGTTTCAAAAGGGACTGTCCCGTATAGTACGGAATGAATGGTCGCCTTATGTGACATGCAGTATTAAAATATATTCTTTAAAATTCTTCACCTCAAATTTTCGGTCAGCGCCCCTGGATTTTATTTCTGGCTATGGATCTAAATTATTGTATGTGTAGCTTAGCCATCTTACAATCTAACAACTAATTAAACAGTATCTAAAATAGCTAGCACACAGCTAACGTTGGGTAGGTAGGTTATTTTAGTTACGACATTCTTAACAGGGGAGTAATTGAATAGTAACCTTAACCCTTCGCTAGAGGAGTGGTCTATAATCGTAGATCACTGCAATTTGAATAACGGTAGTTGCGATAAGGGAATACTTATGTGGACACGCCGTCAAGTAGCTGTTTATTACTGGATCTATTGGATTAGTACTCAAAGTAGTAGAACGGGTGGTCACTGACTGTTATGCAGGTTCAATCACGATTGGTCTACGATTGTAGACCGCGCGACTTATTACGTTAGTTTCTCTCAGCTACGTAATTTTTATTTTTATACTTAGCATGGCGTAATTTATATTTTTTCCGATTTTAACC
Organism: Vesta saturnalis; assembly: GCA_036346205.1. Classification (NCBI taxonomy): domain Eukaryota; kingdom Metazoa; phylum Arthropoda; class Insecta; order Coleoptera; family Lampyridae; genus Vesta; species Vesta saturnalis. Next base: position 1,495,765 of record JARFJB010001570.1, read on the forward strand.
GTACTGAAATTAGGGTAAACTTGGTGGATCAATTATCTGTGTAAGTTACTATGTGGCAAAAACACGCGTCGTTGGCTACTGGTTCTATGATCTCATGAATATATCTGGTACAAATGCCATTTGTGTATATAAAGCAAATTATCCACTAAAACAATCTCTAGAAGTGATTTTATTGAAAAATTTGTTTGGTAGCTTATTAAACTACGAATAGAAGCGAGTATTTCTCGGACTTGAGGTGAATATTCTCCGGTTGATCACCCAAAACCAGAAAATTATGTTGGGCGATGTTATATTTGTCCCAGAGCCCGCAACAAATTTTCTAGAAAACCTTGCGTAACACGCCATTATACGTGCAAGCAACGCATGGCAGTTATGTGCACCTTGTATGACGGACTAAAATTATTATTTTATTTGAATTGTTATAATTAGGTACTGTTAAATGTTTTGTTCGTGTATGTTTTTATATTAGCTGGTTTGTTGTAATATTAGAAACATACATTTTGTTAACATTTTAGTACAATAAGATGTTTTATTACTGCTTTAAACTAACTAGATGCAAATAAAGCGTGAAAAGGCTTTTTTCTTTTTCAAAAATTTAAAAAGGTAAAACATATTATTTTACATTAAAATGTATGGATAAATGGACATAATTTTCAGAAAGTAATAATACAATGGAACATGATATTAACAAAAAAAGGTTCATACATGCAGACTATCCCTGTAACAAATTACCGCGCGCCTAGTCTAGGATTAAATAATATTAACTGTCCTTTTTGTTGTGAATAGTATCTTTTCATTTTGCCCGCCTTTTGAGTCGATAGTTGTTCAAATGTTGTTTACTGCATATCTGTTTTGCGTATGGAACCGAGCCTGCATCTAATCCTCGCCACTCATACGCCCTACTGAACTATGGTAATAAATTTATGTGATATATGTTTTATAACATAAATATATATATATATATATATATATATATATATATATATATATATATATATATATATATACATATTATAACTCATTTTGGGGTATTTCAATGGCTATAAAATGTTTCAAAACATAAACGATTTTATATTACGACCTTTTTCCCCGCAACATTTTGCGGTTAAAATTAAATTTAATGATGGTAATAAAACGCCTTTTTCAAAATTTAAATCAAATTTGTAAAAAATTAAAACCTTAAAATAAAAATTCTGGCCCCGTTATTTCCTTCTACGTAAAATTACCTTCATATCAATAAATAATCATTGAAATCCGTCAAGCGGTTGTCTCGCAATCTGCGTGAACTAAATGACCCGATTATTTTAATATATAGGATTATCTCATTTTTGCGTATTTTGTTTAGATCAATGATGAATATTATACGGGAAGAAGACTTTGAAAGAGTTCTTGATGAATTAGGTTCTGAAGATGAGGACGGCGTGCTTGATGATGTTTCGACGATGACGATGACTTTACCGACCCTGATTATCGCCCTAAAGAAGGTTTAGACGCACTGGAGGAAGGACAGAATGATAAAGATCATGATGAAGTTGCCGAAGAAAATATGACACGTAACGTAGAGGTTATAGAAAGAAAAAAATACAGAACTGTCAAGTGAACAAACGGAAGCCGAGAATTCATTGATAGTAAAATTCTCAGAAAAATAATGCGAAAAAATGGATATGAGTGAATACTGAAGGTCAGCCTAATCTGGGAAGAGTTCCAAAGAAAGATATAGTGCATACCCGCTCTGGCCCAACGGCTGAATCGTTACAAAAACTGAACCAGCTGAATGCTTCAAGCTATTTTTCGGACGATATTGTTGAAAAGTTGTTAAATGGACAAATGTAGAAATAGAAATGCGTCGAAGAAACTATAAAAATGAGGATGATTGTACATTAGTGGATATGACTCTTGGTGAGCTCAACGCACTTATAAGTTTGTTCATTATGGGGGCAGCAACAAAAAGCAATCACCTTAGCACAGAAATATTATTTAACACATCGTTTAGTGGCTCGAGGTGTAGATGTACTATGTCAGAAAGAAGATTTAAGTTTCTTTGTGTTTGTTTAAGATTTGACGACAAGACTACACGCGCACAAACAAAGCTTCAAACAAGTTTGCAGCAATTTCTGAAATATTTGAAATTTTTATTGAGAATTGCAAAACTGTATCGTCCAAGTTCTTACACCACCATAGATGAACAACTTGTTGGTTTCGTGAGCGTTGTCCATTTAAAATATTTCTTCCATCAAAACCTATGGAATTAAAATTGTGACCTTGTGTGATAATGCAACAGCTTACATGATAAATGCTAAGCCATATCTTGAAAGGGTACGGTTCCTGAAAATCAAGCAGCCGGGGCTTAAGTCGTTAGCTGAACCTATCAAAGGAAGCAATCGCAACATTACTATAGACAATTGGTTTACCAGCGTTCCACTTGCTGAGAGCCTTTTAAAAGATTTCAAGTTGACAACCATTGAAACCGTAAAACGCAATAAACCTGAGTTTCCTAGTGAGTTTGTTGATGTCAAATATCAGAAGAGAGATGTTCGCTCATCTCTTTCTGTTTAAGGGAGATCTGACAGCGGTTTCATACAAGACAATGCCTAATAGATTAGTGGTACTCCTTTCTACAATGCACAATAGTGGAACAGTAAATACGGCGGCTCAAAAACGATCAGATGTGTAACAATATGCGTTGTAACAGAAAAACTAGTAGATGGCCCATGTGTATCTTTTATAATATTCTAAATGTTGCTTCGATTAACTCACATTATATATCTTCACAACTTTTAGAAAAAGGTCTAACAATGAAAGGCCATTGTCTAGAGTAAAATTCATGTTAACACTTCATGAACAATTGGCAAACCTTGGTAACTGAATAGATTGAATTTCCCAAAATTAAGGATAAGCATAAAGGATGGAATTAAAGAATTGTTGGGAATACAATCAGATCAGCCAGATCCTTTACCAACATCATCACAAGGAGAAAAAACAGAAAGTATTGTATTTTTGTTCCTAAAAAAAAAAGAAAAGCGTCAAAACATGTGCGTCATGCAAAAGCCACATTTGTGGGGAACATCAGGTAGTTTGTTGCCATTCATGTTTTCAAAAACTCTCTCAAACAAAATAATACAATTGCTTCCTAAAGAAATAAGTTTTATAATAATTCTAAATAATTTGATTTTAGTTTTTTTTAATATACTTGCTTTAGAAGTAATTAATCTTTGAAATATTTTAAACAAATTTGATTTTAGTTTTTTCTTTTTTAGTTTAATAATCTAATAACTCTCAAGAATTATGTTTTGTAATATTGTAAACAAACTCTTATTTGATTTTTATTTTTTTGTTTGTGTTCTATAATAATTATTATATAGTTAAATAAAACATTATATATTATTATATTTTGATTAATTTTAGTAAAACAAGTTATGTATAATAATTTTGGATATTAAAACTTAAATTTATATACCTAAATGTAGATAATCATGGGGTGAGTCAAATTGACTCATGACTACCTTTTCAAGTATATTTATGGACACTACCTTAGTAGGGTTAAAGGAATGTTTGATCACCGTGTACTATTTACAAATTAATGATAATGTGGAAGTAAAACTTATGTTCCAACACTTAATTTAATTATCAGCATTAAAATAGATTATACTGTCCTGTACTTAACTATGTATTTCTTGAATGCCTTTTTAATGATTTTTCTGCCACAATTGCATAAAATCAGCCTTATGCATTTTATAACGTAGCATTGTGTAAATATGATCTATATGTATCCAATGGTAATAATTGTATTCCTTGTAAGCTACAGAGATTAGAGTTAAAAGTTGATAAACTATGAGAAAATGTGTGTAACTATTTTAGGTAGTTGTGGGAGATTCTGATATATATTTGTTTGTGTAAACATTTTGTATAGGTAATGGAGACTTAACTGTGTATAATATTTCTGAGAAATCTGCAAAGTTAGTTGCTTAAAATATATTTAGTAAGAATGCTGTTCCTAGAAAATTGAGATAGCAAAAGCTAACATTTCATTAAATAAAAATTGAATTCAAGTTTATCAGTAACATTATAGGCGTCATTGATGGATAGTCGACTCTTATTGCCTTAAATAATGTGTTTGCATTTTTTACGAAGTTATGAGGCATGCTGATTTCGCATGTATGTTTATAATCTTTATTGAAGTGAGAACTGAGTCCACACGTTTAAATACGCTTTTAGTGAAGTTAAAAATCTTCATAATTTAGTTTCAGTTCAAGTGCAATAGGCCGTTTATTTCAATTTAAGGTGAGTATATATTATGTTTAAACTATTAATTATTGTAAACCTATGTTTTTATCTGCATGCAAGAGTACTTGGAATTTTATCATTTACCATGGTCATAACTATAGAGTAGCCAAGAAAAGTATTTTTGTACTTGAAGTTTTAATTGAACGTAAATACCTTGTTAATAATTAGTAACCCTACATTACAATTGTTAGACTTGTTCGTTTATTTACATTATGATGATGTACGATTATGATTTATACAGTTATTTAATTGTGCAAGAGAGTTATTTTGTAAGATAATAAACTGTTTTGTCACCAAAACCGTAAAAAAATTTAAACGCACTTAACTTCAGCCAATTCCCCAATTAATCACGTTTTTGACACGTTTAATTTATTTAAAATACATTTTATTGTTGATATTAGTCGTAGAAATGATGCCTAAGCACATTATACTGGTTGCAAATTAAAGAAATGATGTACCAATTCTTCTATTTGTAAATGCAGACTTTTTTGTTTTGTCATAATTTCCAAGCTTGTTTTTAAAGTATTAGCGCAGATAAGTTATCTGTGATATTAGTTTGCTTATATGTATGTACTATTATTATACTTACATCTAGGTACATAAAGGCAACCAGAAAGTAGAAGCAAGTCTACCAGTAATGGATAGTTTAAATGGTAAGCAATTACTGTTCTGTTCTGCAATTATGTGCATTTAGAGGTCCGATGGTTTAGGAGAAAGAAATTTAACGATTTCAAAATACAAATTAATTAAGAACCAATATCTAAAAGATTTATTTAATTTCTCGCACTTGATTTTTTTTTTTTTGTATCAATTTTTAATAGTTTACAAACACTATTACTTTTCAATTAAATTATCAATCATCTTTGATTACAACTTTTTGTTTAATATTCAGACAAATCTAGAAATATATTATATTTAAAGTAACTGACTTCAATACTAAATATTTGACATATTTTTATTGGTTTTTAACTTGCAGGTGAGTCGACATCTACAAAGAAGAAAATTACAAAAAAGAGTTGCGTGGTTACCGCAAGACGAACAAAAGGCAATAAGTTTTTTCGGTCGAAATTAAACATCAAGTGGTACCTGAAAGAAAAGTGCGAGGAGTTTATGAAAATATTCTGTTGTGGATAAATCCTGGAAGGATATAAAATATAAAGTTAAAATTATTTGACCAAAATCAAACGATTAACAAATAAGTAACTATTCTGTGTTCGTAAATGTAAAATATTGTAATAAATTGAGAGCTTAATAGCGGTGCTTTTGATAGAAGTATAATATTCCCACATAACCTGTAATTTTACAACTTACAATTCCTCAAAATTGACAGGTAATTTAGGTATATGTAAAGGTAATACGTAGTTTACAATCTCTGAGTATGAAGGCGAAACGATTTTATAACTGTTATTTTCGATGTTAACAGTTTTTTGGTCATACTTTTTCTCAACTTTGTTTGAAATTCATAATGTAACTACTGAATCTAAGATCACTAGGCCTCTCAACGTAGCTAAGCAGTAATTAAATTACACTATGAAGTAAAACAAAATACGCACAGAATCGAAAATTATCGTCTCGCTAATATTCAATGAAAGTAAGATAAACTGAAAAATTTCGTTTAATCCAAAACCAGTTAAACTACATAAACCTAATTGTTTCATAAATATAATGCATATTTATCATTTTACAAACAAAATTATTTAAAGTATTTTGGATGACATCTCAATAACACCGTAAAGATATAAGATTTAGTTCTTTTATACCCAAGCTGTGTTGTTTGGTTGTTTTATCAACGAATTTGGTGTATAAATAAAGCTTTTAGACCTCCTTGGCCTTATAATGGCCAACAACCAACACGTTTGGTTCTTGGCTTTGAAATCAAAACTGATTTTTATTTGGTCCCGAATGATGACACGCCTTAAACCATTATATTCAGTTTTGGGCATGGTGGCAATGCGGTTAGCCATTCTCCCAACAAAATTAGTGTATAACTGGTTTTTGTGTACCATTATGATGAGTAACTCGAAAACCACATTTGGTTTTGCCTGTCGAGCCAATGTTATGTGCCGTTTTCCAAACGAATTTTGGTGTACAAATAGGTTTTTGTCATTTAAATCATACCATGATGAAAATTCGTTTGATCGCTTTTCAAACGAAATTGGTGTGTAGTTTTTGAGCATGTTTGGTCACATGACCAACACCACAAATGGTAACATTTGGTTCTTGCAAATCTAGACAATGTATTTGGCTATATTCTCAAGGAAATTGGCGAATAAATTTTTTGTCACCAAATGATATGTAACAGTAAAACAACAAATTTTCCTTTCGCGTCAATCATTTGATTTTTACTAATTAGACCACTTTCCTAATAAGATTGGTTCATGCATATTGCTTTGTGTACCTTTAGTCTCAAATGATGACGCAGTAAATCAACGTTTTACCCGTCGATGCAATGATTTTCACAGTTTTCTAAACGAGTTTAACATCGAAATTAGTGTTTAAATAACATTTTAGACACCATTGGTCTGATGAGCAACACCCAAAACCATACATAAAATGGTCAAAGTCAAGTAAAGCGATCTTTTCCTTGCACTTTGGCGAAGGCTCAACAAAATATTGTATAGTTATAGATTTAGAAAATTAGGTACAAGCTGACCAATATTCATTGACCACAGAAGTTAGCTTGATCATCGAAATAATCCATTTTGCCGGTCCCCAACGAAATTGGCGTATCAGCGTAGGTTTTGGGCAAAGTATCCCAAACGCTAGCCAACACTTATGGGTAACATAATTTAGCTCTTGGTAATCAAGACAATCAGTTTTGCAGCGATCTCAAGGAAATTGGTGTAAAGATTTTAGGAAATATTCAGCCCAAATACTGACTACACCCATGGACCACCAAATGTAGCTTTTGGTCATCGCGAGAATCCATTTTGCCGTGACCCCAACGAAATTGGTATATCAGCAGATTACGGTCATGTTTAGCCCAAACACTAGACAACACACATGTGTAACAAAATTTAGCTCTGGTTATCAACATAATCAGTTTTGCCGTGATCCCAACTAAATTGTTGTAAAAATATATTTGGGCAGTATTCAGCCCAAATACTGACTACACTCATGGACCACCAAATGTAGCTCTTGGTCATCGCGAGAATCCATTCCACCCCCAACGAAATTGGTGTGAACATATGTTTTGGGCATAATTTAGCCCAAACATTAATCAACACATATGGGTAACGTAATTTAGCTCTTGCTTATCAAGACAATCAGTTTTGCCCTGATCCCAACTTAATTGTTGCAAATATAGGTTTTGGGCAATTTTAGCCCAAATACTGACTACACTCATGGACCACCAAATGTAGCTTTTGGTGGTCATCGCGAGAATCCATTTTGCCGCGTCCCAACTAAATTGGTGTCAACACAGATTTTGGGCATAATTTAGACCAAACATGAATCAACATATGGGTAAGATAATTTAGCTCTTGGTTATCAAGTTAATCAGATTTGCCGTGATCCCTACTAAATTATCGTAATAAATATAGGTTTTGGGCAATATTTAGCCCAAATGCTCGACTACACTCATGGACCACCAAATGTAGCTCTTGGTCATCGCGAGAATCCATTTTGCCGCGTCCCAACGAAATTGGTGTCATAGCTTTTGGGCATAATCAGCCCAAACATTAATCAACACATATGGGTAACGTAATTTAGCTCTTATTATCAAGACAATCAGTTTTGAACTGATCCCAACTTAATTGCTGTACAAATATAAGTTTTGGGCAATATTCAGCCCAAATACTGACTACACTCATGGACCACCAAATATAGCTTTTGGTCATCGCGAGAATCTATTTTGCGTCTCCAACGAAATTGGTGTGTCAACATAGATTTTGGGCAATTTAGCCCAAACACTAATCAACACACATGGGTAACATAATTTAGCTCTTCGTTATCAACATAATCAGTTTTGCCGTGATCCCAACTAAATTGTAAAATATAATATTTGGGCGGTATTCAGCCCAAATACTCGACTACATTCATGGACCACCAAATGTAGCTCTTGGTCATTGCGAGAATCCATTTTTGTCCCTAACGAAATTGGTGTGTCAACATATTTTGGGCATAATTTAGCCCAAACATTAGTCAACACATATGGGTAACGTAATTTAGCTCTTTCTTATCAAGACAATCAGTTTTGCCCTGATCCCAACTTAATTGCTGTATATAAGTTTTGGGCAATTTTAGCCCAAATACTGACTACACTCATGGACCACCAAATGTGGCTTTTGGTCATCGCGAGAATCTATTTTGCCGCGTCTCCAACGAAATTGGTGTGTCAACATAGATTTTGGGCATAATTTAGCCCAAACACTAATCATCACACATGGGTAACATAATTTAGCTCTTCGTTATCAACATAATCAGTTTTGCCGTGATCCCAACTAAATTGCTGCAAAATATAATATTTGGGCGGTATTCAGGCCAAATACTCGATCACCACCAAATGAAGCTCTTGGTCATCGCGAGAATCCATTTTGCGGCGTCCCTAACGAAATTGGTGTGTCAATATATTTTGGGCATAATTAGCCCAAACAGTAGTCAACACATATGAGTAACGTAATGTAGCTCTTCTTATCAAGACAATCAGTTTTGCCCTGATCCCAACTTAATGTACAATATAGGTTTTGGGCAATTTTTCGCCCAAATACTAGACAACACTCATGGACCACCAAATGTAGCTCTTGGTCATCGCGAGAATCTATTTTGCCGCGTCCCCAACGAAATTGGTGTGTCAACATAGATTTTGGGCACAATTTAGCCCACACATTAATCAACACACATGGCTAACGTAATTTAGCTCTGGTTATCAAGACAATCAGTTTTGTCGTGATCCCAATTAAATTGCTGTACAAATATAGGTTTTGGACAATATTCAGCCCAAATACTGGACA